>SJYT01011365.1:661315-712395 GCA_006410635.1 Cephalophus harveyi
GCCCCCCCGCACGGAGGACAGGGAGGAGGGCAGGAAGGGCAGGACGGGTGAGTGACCATGTCTGCACGCCTCTGGGTGCTTGGCCTGCATCTTAGCGCTGCTCCTCATCCCTGCAGTGGCCTCCTCCGGGATGGCGTTAACCCGAAGAATATTTAGGCTAAAGAAAGAAAGTCTGGAAATAAACAGTCGTGAGTCGTGTAATACCCTGCAGGCGTTTCCCGGGGGTGGTGCAGGCATTTAGAAGGTGGGCCACTGGGGAAAGGTGAGGGTGATTGAGGCGGCTCTGGAGGGGGCGCATGATGGGGAGCCTGTGTGTGTGGCTGGGAGTTGGTGTCTGCTTGTAGAAGGCGATGAGTCCAAGGGTGGAGCCCATTGATGATGGTGTGAAAGCCTTTCAACCCAGGGGCTTTATAGATCAGGTGACAACAGTTCAGTCAGTTATTGAGCACCCCAGTTCTATAGCTTTCATATATGATATTCTTAGAGGAAAAGGGAACCCAAGTTAAAGAGTGTGCAATCATAATATAGTTTAAAAGGGTGCAGTTATAATATGTGTGAGCAGAAAGACCTATTAGATCATAATATCCTACTCCCATCCCGAGGTCCATGAGCCAGGGCTAGCCGGTTTTATTCTAAAATCACTCACTTTGTTATTTCATTTACAGAGGGAACAAGGTAAGCCTCTGACACAAGTGCCTCAGCCTCCTGACAGGGGTGCTGTTCAGTCTCCTGGGCACCCTCGTGGTCTGCCTTTGATCTCATGGTTGCAGCCCCCAAAGGGAAAAGATGCCCAAGGATGCAATGTCTCACTGTTAGTCCCTAAAACTTTCATGAGAGCTACTTGGCTGTTTGTCAGCATTTTCCCCTGCTTAGTACCTTGCTTTTAATGTCTTAGCATTTCACAGCGTGGGAATCGACTTTTCTAAGGAGCCGTAGCCTGTATTTCACGGCAGTGCATCCTCTTTCCCAGAGGAAAAGCTATCCAATTTAAAGGATCAATAGCTCCTTCAGCTAATCCTGTTTTCTTTTTCTCTTAAGAATGAGACCCCTATTCTGCCTTCCAAGCCGCCTCCTCACTCTTTTAATAAATGCATGATGAACTCAGATTGAGAGTTCCCTGTTGAAATTCTTAGAGGCATCCATGCTAAGGGTAGTGTGGATGTGTTGAGTCTGGCAAACCTCCTGGCCAGACCAGCCCATTTCAGCCCCAGGAAGGGCCTCCTGATGGAGCCTTGAAAGACAGAGGCCCATCTCTGATGAGCTTAGAGATTCTGTCATGGGTGGGGCTGCTGGTACCCAAGGGGATCCAAGGAGAAGGGAGATGGGATTTTAAAGTGAAAACTATGGTGATAGTTCTTTCTACAAAGAGGTGTGGATGATAGTAACTGGGCATGAGTCTCTCTCTGGTCCACAAACTTGCTTGTGAGGATTAAGGAGGAGGCCAGAAGTTCCTTTCCTCCAGACAATAACTTTGAATAATTTTTGAGGTCAGGGGTCTTGGCCATTTCAAGGCAGATTTCCATCACCATCAGAAATCCCCATGAATTAAAAGTACAATATTGGCATCACGAGCAGAACTTTTAACCAAAATCTTGGCTTTAGGTTAAAAGATAATGCTTTAAAAGTAGTCCAAACCACAACAGAATATGCTGAGGTTTTTGTATCAGATCCCTAGAGATCAAAATGTTTTAAATGTTTGGTACTTGTGCTAAAGTAGTATTGCAGCTGGCCGGCTTTGGGTCTTGACCCAAATTTCTTGCTAAACAAAACCAAGCCTTCTAGTGGTGAGCCTCTTCATCTACCTGCCTTGGGGGTGGTGCCGTTTTGTCCTTACCTGTGGGCCAGGCGAACCACACCCATTCAGACTGCCTTAGCTCATTTGCACTTTGAGAGAGGAAATGATATGTAGATATAGGAAAATTAATATTTTTCTGTGTCTAAAGAACTATAACCAAGAGAAGGAATAAATGGATATAACCCTTGATGAAGAAATGAAGTCTCTTAATATTTTTATTAATAGTCTGATAAAAAGCATGAAGTATAAGACTCTATTAGTTACTAGAAGAGTCTAAATGTTAGAGTTTTAAGAAACTATTTTTTTTTAATGAATATAATGAGCATAGCTTATGAGACTAGTAACTCATATCGTGTGTCAAATCATTGGCTTTCAAAAATTTTATTAGCAGATCATTTTCATAGAAAATTGTAAATAAATCCCCAATGTGAACAGATCAAAGAGGATTGCTCTGATAGTCTGAGAGATAGACAGGAGTGAGGGACCCCACTTCTCTCCCTTTCTCCAGCCAAGGACCTTTTTTGAGACAAAGTTTGAAAGCTATTACCACAAACAAAGAGATTGATAGTGTAAATGAGCTTAAAGAGGGAACCAAATTAGGGGATTATTGAATTATAATAGATGATAAATATAAGCAACAAGAATAAGCAAAAAAAAAAAAAAACAAATCTGTGAACCTGAAAATGACTATAGTGAAGAAGAGAGTTCCTTAGGGAGTTTTAATAATAGTTGCAGGCCCAGAATTTAAAAATACTGTGCCTTCCAAAAACAAATGGTAACTGGGCAGGTATTTTCAAAGAGACCCAAGGATAAAACACATATATAAAATAATTGAATCACGTGCGAGGTTGGATTTGGTGCGGGGTGTGGCTCCATTCGGTGCCAAGAATGGCTGGGTCCGGTGTGTGTGTGGCCGGGTCCGGTGTGGGTGTGGCCGGGTCCGGTGCGGGTGTGCCTGAGTCCGGTGCGGGTGTGACCGGGTCCGGTGTGGGTGTGGCCGGGTCGGGTGCCGCGTGTGGCTGGGTCCGGTGTGGGTGTGGCTGGGTCCGGTGCCGCGTGTGGCTGGGTCCGGTGCGGGTGTGCCTGGGTCGGGTGCTGGATGTGACCGGATCCGGTGCAGGTGTGGCTGGGTCCGGTGCGGGCGTGGCTGGGTCGGGTGCCGGGTGTGGCTGGGTCCAGTGTGGGTGTGGCTGGGTCGGGTACCGGGTGTGGCTGGGTCTGGTGTGGACATGCCTGGGTCTGGTGCCGTGTGTGACCGGGTCCAGTGTGGGTGTGGCCGGGTCCAGTGCGGGTGTGGTTGGGTCCGGTGCCGCATGTGACCGGGTCCAGTGTGGGTGTGGCTGGGTCTGGTGCGGGTGTGGTTAGGTCAGTTGCCGGGTGTGGCTGGGTCCGATGTGGGTGTGCCTGGGTCGGGTGCTGGGTGTGACCGGATCCGGTGCAGGTGTGGCTGGGTCCGGTGCGGGCGTGGCTGGGTCGGGTGCCGGGTGTGGCTGGGTCCAGTGTGGGTGTGGCTGGGTCGGGTACCGGGTGTGGCTGGGTCTGGTGTGGACATGCCTGGGTCTGGTGCCGTGTGTGACCGGGTCCAGTGTGGGTGTGGCCGGGTCCAGTGCGGGTGTGGTTGGGTCCGGTGCCGCATGTGACCGGGTCCAGTGTGGGTGTGGCTGGGTCTGGTGCGGGTGTGGTTAGGTCAGTTGCCGGGTGTGGCTGGGTCCGATGTGGGTGTGCCTGGGTCGGGTGCTGGGTGTGACCGGATCCGGTGCAGGTGTGGCTGGGTCCGGTGCGGGCGTGGCTGGGTCGGGTGCCGGGTGTGGCCGGGTCCAGTGCGGGTGTGGTTGGGTCCGGTGCCGCATGTGACCGGGTCCAGTGTGGGTGTGGCTGGGTCCGGTGCGGGCGTGGCTGGGTCAGCCGCGGCCGCGGCCGAGCCTCCTCCCGGCGCTCCCGGGGAAGGCGCTGCTCCCGAGGCCTCCAGCCCAAGGCCGGCCCCCGCACGTACGTGCCTCTTGCTGCCCTCCGTGTCGACGCCTCGTCTCTGCCGTCTCTGGTGTCGGGGCTGGGTTTCCAGACTTTCCATTCTTGCCTGGGGATGTGTGTGCCTCTCCCCTCCGGCTTTCCTCGCTAAACGCTCGACGCAGTGTGTCTGGTTAACGGTGAACGCACTCTGGATGCCAGGCAGGCACCCGTGTAACATTGTTTAACCCATTAATCATTCAGAGCGTGGTTAGAATTCAACCAAAACTATCCTGTGGGTCGAGGCAGCCAGCCGGGAGCAGAGAAATGTTCCTCGAGTTAGAACCGGCCTCAGAATGCTCGCCAGTGGCCAGGTCAGCGCGGCACAGCAGTGATGCGGTCATACAGGTTGTGCTGGCGAGCCCGCTGCAGCCGGCTGTGAATGCCAGTGGGCGGGGGGCTGTGCTCCAGAGATGGACGGGGACTTACCCATTAGTCTGTGAACCCAGTGGCCAAACGTTAGTCCTGAAGAAGGGGAGGTTGAGGTCCCAGAAGGGGACCAGCTTGATTTGAGTCTGTCAACAGCCAGAATCAAAGGCCGGTTTTGTTTCTGCTTCCTGTCACACCCTGTCTGAGATCACCCTTTCTTAATTGTTTCCTGGGATTTCTTTTGAACTTTAACAAACACCATGTAGAGCATCCCTGCTTCCAGATGGGCCTAAGTTCTTTATATATACCTACACATACGTACAGGATTTCCCAGTGGCTCAGTGGTAAAGAATCACCTGCCAATGCAGGTTTCATCCCCGTGTCAGGAAGATCCCCTGGAGAAGGAAATGGCAACCCACTCCAGTATTCTTGCCTGGAAAATCCCATGGACAGAGGAGCCTGGGGGGCTACAGTCCATGGGGTCGCAAAGAGTCAGATGTGACTCAGTGACTAAACAGTAACACACACACACACACAGAGGGCATCGTCCGTATACTGAGCTCTGTGTGTCTCTACTTCAGGACTCCTGAGCTATGCAGGATGTGTTTTTATAAACCAGGTACCCTCCAGGGTTGCATTTTCCCAACAGCATAATGTCTCTGTGCATTCCACCCGGGGAGCAGCTGATGCCTATGTGCCCACATGAGCTCTGCAGCCCTCTGGTTAGGAAGTTCATCCTTTTCCACCATCCGACCACTTGATCTTTTTCTATCTTCCTTGGAAATGACAGCTAGCTCCCTGCCAGCTTCTGGGTAGAGAAGATAATTGTTGAATTACTTACCAACTTTCTCTAGGCAAAATAATCCTGATTCATTTTATCTCTTTTCACAAGACTTCTTTTTCATCCTCAAAATATGTTTGATCATCTTGACATTGGACCTACTTCCAAATGCAAATGAAGTTTGTAGGGGATTCAGAAATGGAGGATTAGACAGATGAGTCAGAAAGATGACAACCGAGGCTTGGACAGCTCCGGGGCTGTTTCATCCCTGAAGCGGGTGGGTTTGAAGCTCCGCACGCCAAGGCCCAAGCTTTCAGTGGCTGCTCCTGTGGCTGCCATCCTCACCTCCATGGATCGTCCTCCCTGGGGAGCTGGTGGGAGGAAGGACTGGGTGGAGAGCGGGGCCCCTGGCAGCGAGGAGGGGCCACCGTCCAGGTGCCCACACCGCCTGGGAGAGCCAGGCCTACAGGTGACTTTCTGTCAGCTTGCAGACCCCAGTCTCCCCCAGCCTGCCTGGGTTTGAGGGTGGTGTTGGCATGTGTGGCGTCTGCCAGGCAGACTAAGGACAAGATTTAGCAGCTGCTTTTCTTTTGATTTGGCCATGCCACATGGCAGGCGGGATCGTAGTTCTCTGCCCAGGGTTGAACCTGTGCTTGGGCATTGGAAGGACAGAGTTCTAACCACTGGATGACCAAGTCCCCAGCTTGTTAAAAGCTGCGTCATCTTGGAGAAGAGTTTGTTCCTCCGTCCCTCCAGTGCTGAGGAGCCACACCCCACCCACCCTTGGGAGCCTTTGAGACAAAGGTCTGTGCAGAGAGGTTGGATCTGCTCCGGACAGAAGGGAAGGTCCCTGGTGTTCCCGTCTGGAAGCTCCATCTCCTTCTCTGTCCTGGGTCAGTTGCACACCTTAGTCTCCCCACGTGCGTTTCCAGGGAACTTCCCCTGCCCTCCTTCCTGCTTGTCCTCTCAAACACACTCACAGAAATGCCAGGAAGAGAGCACAGAGGCACAGGGGGCGCAAAGATAAGGGCCCGTTCATGCTAGGACCACCCAGAGCCCTGCGCCTTCTGCCCCCGCCGTTCTTCCTCCCCTCCCCACCACCAGCCGTGGGTGCCCCAGGAGTTAAGGCATCCACTTTGAAGCATTTACTTACCTAATTAGCAGGACTCTGCTGAGCGTTGTTTACAGTGTGAAAAACTGAAATCGACCACTCAGCCAGGGAGAAAGCAATTCACCGGCTTTGATTCAGGTCTTTTAATAAGTGAAAGAAAAAGATTCCTTTGTTATCATTTGTTTGATTTATTTACATCATGCTAAAATCTGGGTACTGCTCTTAGCCTATCTCCAGGGCACCATGGGTTGTTGGCATGTAACGTACTGGGTGTGATTTTACCACCCTGTCGGCACACACACCTCACCTGCGCTCTCATCAGACGTCCCCTTATTTATAGCCGTGGGCACTCAGTAGGGACATTCAGATGCCAGCCACACACACTGGTGTGTTTCCTCCTGAGTTCGATGTTAGACCTCTGTTCTCTCTGAGAAACAATGTGTCTGTGGTGCAAACAAGACCTGACTACCTGGAGGCCAGGTGAGATCTCGCTCTGTGCTGTCTGGGGAAAGCCGGTGAGGAGGAAGCTGAGCCTGAAGCAGCTTCTGCACTGGCCCGTCTCACAGGTCCAGCAGCGGCGTTAGGTGTCTTTGACCTTCAGTCTCTGCTGCCCGCTCCCTGCACTTTCCTCCTCCTGTGCCGGCAGCTCCCACCAGACCCCTTCTGCTGGGCACCTTCTTTGTGATCTGTACCCTGGTGATGATGGAGAGAGTTAGGTAGCGGTGAATCAAGAGTAACAGTGGATTTGCAGGCAGGTGTGAGAAGGTGGTAGAGAGTGCATGCGTGTGCGCTGTCGTGCCTGGCTCTGAGACCCCATGTGCTGTAGCCTGCCGGGCTCTTCTCTCCACGGGATCCTCTAGGCAAGAATACTGGAGTGGGTTGCCATTTTCTTCTCCAGGGGAGCTTACTGACCCAGGGATCAAACCCCAGTCTCGTGTGTCTCCTGCCCTGGCAGGCAGATTCTTCACCACCAGCACCACCTGGGAAGTGAAAAGATATGAAATAGGTCCTCTGCACCACACCCTCGACTGTGATCTCGCCTGCTCCAGAACCTTCTGTTCAAGCCATCTCCCTCTCCCTGGTCTTGGTTGCTGTCCTCATGCCTTTCCTGGTGTTCCTGTCACTGCTCCCAAGCCTCCCCTCCATCCCTGGCCTTCTGCCTGATGTGAGCAACAGCTGGGCCCCAGGCCTTGAGCCAGAACAGACCTTCCTTCCCACTGTGACGCTTAAAATTTTAGCAGCACTTGGCTCATGGCTATTAAGATCATGCTGACCCAGAACAGAGGCACACTAAAAGAGGTGTGTGCTAGCCGAGTGCCTCGCTTACCTGGGGCTCCTGAGCTTTTCTTTGAAACTTCCCTGGTGGCGCAGAGGGTAAAGCATCTGCCTGTGGTGCAGGAGACTCGGGTTCGATCGCTGGGTCAGGAAGATCCCCTGGGGAAGGAAATGGCAATCCACTCATACTCTTGCCTGGAAAATCCCATGGACAGAGGAGCCTGGTCGGCTGCAGTCCATGGGGTCACAAAGAGTCGGACACAACTGAGTGACTTCACTTTCTTTGGACTCTTTTGAAATCGAAATTGGTTTGGAGTCAGAAAGTCACTGTACCTTAGTGTGTCTGTCTGGTTCTAAGAGGCCCCCTGTAAGTGACTGGCCCTTCAACTGCTGGGGGCCCGCCTGGATGCCAGATTGCTCTGAGCGCTGCTTGCACTCAGGCGCTTGTCAGCAGGGTGGGGCCCTCTGTGCTGGCCTGCCGCCTGCTAGGATGCCGCCTGTCATCCTCCAGGCGCTCTTCCCCTCCTTACCCTACTTGCTGCTAGGTCTGTGTGCTGCTCCACTAGCTGGAGCTGCTTGGAGGCTGTGCTGGTCTTAAAGGGCGTCCAGCCCCAGCCCTGAGTCTGTCTGTGGATGCTCTCCACAGTGTCAGCAGGCCCTCACAGGCAGGCAAGCTGTGGAGACGCGGGGCTTGTAGCAGCCGTCAGCATCCCAGCCGGGGCCCCCATTCCTCAGCGGTCTCCTGGTCTGGCCCAGCTGTCAGGGAGCCCTCGATGCCCCCCAGCTCATGTGTTTACCCCCTGTGTAGCCCCTCCTCTTGAACATGGACTCCCATCCAACAAGTAGAATGTGGCCGCAGTGGAGACACCTGTCACCTCTGAGAGTGGGTGCAGACAGCCTCTGGCTTCCATCTGGAGCCTCTCGAGTGCCCACCCCAAGGGAAGCCGGCTGCCACATTGAGATCTGCTCTACAGGGCGGCTACGTGGCAAGGGCAGAGGGAGCCTTCAGCTAACACCCAGTGGGGAACTGAGGCTCTTTGCCCACTGACCTGAGAGGTGGGTCTTGCCCACAGCCACCAAGCAACCCTGGACGTTCACGTGGGCTCCCCAGCCGAGCCTGCAGGTGAGACCACGGCCTGGGTCCACACCTTGATTACAGCCTGTGAGACCCGGAGTCAGAGGCACACAGCAGAGCTGTGCCCAGATTCCACACCCACACAGACTACGGGAGAGATTCTTATGCTTTGAAGCCTCTACCTTTTGAGTCATTTGATCCATGGCAGTAAATAACTAATACAGGTTGCAAAACGTCTGTCTTAAGCCTGCTCAGGTAGAAGTCTCTCTCCTCGTGGAACAGGATTCCCAGGAGGACACACTTCAGGGCTGAACCCGAGGCCCAGAGTTGCCATCCGGGATCTCCCTAGTCACCTCTGAGGTGGGCCTCCTCCTCAGGCCGGCCAGGGCACCGTGGCTATTCCCTGCATCCCATCCAGACGCCAGAATTCTCCGAAGAGGGGAAGACACCATTCTCCTAGTAGTTTCATAGGAAAAGGAAGCCTCTCCAGAAATGGCCAGCTGCAGTTTCTCTCGTGTCTGGTAGACCAAGGTTGGGTCCAGGGCTGACCTAGTCCCTGGTGAGAATGGAATCCAGAGAGGAGTCAGATGCATCCTGACTGCCGGGATGGGCGTCAGCTTTCCCTGGGCGTGTGGAGCTGCTGGTCAGCACAGGAGTTCTGCTCACTGGGAAATGTGGAGAATGCATACTGCTTCCACAGCCAACAGTGTTCACCACATGCGGATGCAGCCTGAGATTTCCTTCTTGCCTCTGGAGAGCAGCAGGTACAGAGGGAAGACCAGGTGCCAGGGATGAAGTCACAGCAGTGTGGCCACACACGTGAAAGGCAGAAGTCACCAGGGCACTGTCCTCCTCCAGGGACAGGTCCAGTGCGGGACTGGCCACTTCAGGGCTGACCCCCGCTTCCATTTCTCATTCCTGCTTTTACAAACCAAAGGGATGACTAGAAATGCTCCTGGCATTAGCACGTGCGCTCTTAGAACCCAGAGATGAAAGGATTCAGTTTCCTGATAATCTTAGAAGCTAAGAGGAGAATAGAACAGGGTGAGTGAAGTTGTGTGTTCAACTCATCAATCTTTGGAATCCTATATCTCATTTAAAGTCACTTTCTGCTGCAAGAAGCATCAGTACCTCTTCCATGGTGAATTTAACTTAGGGTAAACAAAACGCAGCCTCTTCAAAGTAGGTCAGAGCAAATGTGAAGCTGCATAGACTTGGTCTCTGCATCACTTGGTGCAGGATTGCGGGTCCCCTGGCCTGGTCCGAGCTGTCACCCTCTCCCCGGCACCCTGGTCAGGCCAGCCTGTGGGGTCTGAGGGGTTGAATGCTGGTGCATACGTGGAGGAGAATGATTAAGCTGAGTGACCTCTCAGCCTCGTGGCACAAAGGTCATCGCAAGTAGGGTTTTGGTGATGTGTTTGAACTTCCCTTGCAGAAATGTAGCAACAGGAAATAGTAGTTCCTTGGTCTGTGCACTTTAATCTTTTTGTTTCTTATTAATAAGCTTTCATATTAACCTTTGGATATCTAATCACGAGCATTGGTGCTTCATATGCATGTCTAAGCCAGTATAGCTGTGCACATGGATTTCTGCCCATAACTAACCAGCTCACTCTCTGACTTCCGTTTTAGTTGAACCTTCATTGTGGATCATGCTGATGGAGTTTATCCACTAGCTGCACTGAATTCTTTATTTAAGAAATCTGCAGTATTTGCTATGATTAAGTTATTAACAAATTAGTAGCTACTTGTTTCAATGACAAGACCTTGGGGATTTTAGAAATCAATGCATAGAGAGCTCGATTTGTTTTACATTTGATTTACAGTTCCTCAGTTTGTTTTATATTTTTTAAATTTTACTGTCCAATGATTGTTCTTGTACATTTTCCTACACCAGGCTTGAGGAAATCAGCCTTTCCTTGGATATCCATTTCTAAGATAATTGGAAAAGGATTTTAAAGACACAGAGGGAAAAGGGAGCCATTGTCTCCTGTTCTAAATGATTTATAGGTTAAAGCACCACCATGACAACCATTGTGATGTTTCAAGCTGATCATTTTTCAATTTGTGAACAAGTATTCCATTTTATTGCCTGGAGAATCCCAGGAACGGGGGAGCCTCGTGGGCTGCCGTCTATGGGGTCGCACAGAGTCGGACACGACTGAAGCGACTTAGCAGCAACAGTAGCAGCAGCATTCCATTTTAAAGAACTTTAGGAAATTCTAAATTAAGGGAATAAAATGAGAGAAATAAAGTATCTATTTTCAAATAGAAGGTTTGAATTTGCTCAATGTAAAATTAACAATAACAAGAACTTGCATTGTAGGCCGTGTGACTCAGCAGATCTGAAAGTCTAGAAGTATTTTGGGTACGGCTGTCAGCAGATCCCCATTCTTCCAGATGAGAGCTTCTCTAGCTCAGGAGAAGAGCCACAAGCTGGCCTGTGCTTAGAGTACATAGGACAGGACAGGAACTTCACTGATGGTTTCCGTATATGGGGGTCAGTCATCTTCAAAGTCACCTAACGTCTTGCCCTACAACTGGAAACAACATTAAACACTCGGCCTGTTTCCAGCAAAGCAGTTAATTCTACAGCTCATGACACAGTCGGCTTCCCAGGTCCTCAGGAGTAAAGAATTTGCCTGCAATACAGGGACAGTGGAGATGCAGGTTCAGTCCTTGGGTCAGGAGGATCCCCTAGAGGAGGTAACGGCAAACCCACTCCAGTATTCTCGCCAGGAAAATCCCATGAACAGAGAAGCCTGGTGGGCTACCGTCCACAATGGTCGCAAAGAGTCAGACACAGCTGAGCGACTCAGCACACACACACACACACACAGAGCAGACACAAATACAATTCTGGGAATCTTGTTTGTCACGGAAGCACCCTTGAAACCCTGCGGGGGTGGGGGGTGGGGGTGGGATTCAGGGCAAGCCCAGGAGAGCACTCTTGCCCTTCTTGTGCGTACTGGCTGCTTCCTTCCTGTGGCAAGAGGACCCGTCACACCGCTCCTCCCGCCGCCATGGGAAAGGGCACAGCGTCCAGGGAGCCAGGAACTGGGTGGTGAGCAAGTGACCTTCTCATCAAAGGAAGGAAGTCGATGACTGTGGGAGCAGAGTCTGTCCCTGCTCAGAATATATTTTAAACATGGGTGGAAATTGTAGCCTATTATTATGGAACCTTGAAAAGCATTACATCTATCCAATATGAACTAGACTGAGCGCTACTTAGAAGCAAAGCAGTAAGAATCATCACAGAGTTATGCAGTGTTTAAAAAAAAAAACCCTGTGAAATTATTTCCTTTTGCTAATTATCTTTTAGCACTTTATTTCCAAGCTATGTCGCTGACTTAAACAATGAAGAACTTAGTGACAACTCAGGGAACCCCAGGTGTGCACTCAGCCTAGCTCATGCCATCTAGCTGGTGAGAGCAGATTGTTGAAATTTTTTAAGTTTTGCAAGCCAGTTGTTAAGTGAAAGTGAAAGTCGCTCTGTCATGTCTGACTCTTTGCGACCCCATGGACTATACAGTGCATGGAATTCTCCAGGCCAGAATACTACAGTGGGTAGCCTTTCCCTTCTGCAGGGAATCTTCCGAACCCAGGGGTCAAACCAGTGTCTCCTATACTGCAAGCAGATTTTTTACTAGCTGAGCTACTAGGGAGGCCTGTTGTTAAATAAAGCAATTATTAAAAGGTAAAATATGTAAGCTTGCAAATAAATAGTATTAAAAACAAAGGTACATATTAAAAACTCAGCACTTTCTAATTATTTTACTAACGTTTTACTATTTCTATGTTCTTGAGGTTATGTACATTGAATCAATATGATTTAATAATATGATAATAGTGAAAATGCTATGATAGCACACATCTTCCCAACACCACATTCAGTGACTGATAAGACCTGGAAATCAACCAAGGAAGGAGCATTTACACCATGGACATTGGCAGAGGTTATAGGTCAGGACTGGATTTATTGTCTGTTAATTGTCCAGGCATACAGTGTAACCCTGGGTAATGTTAATAGTGCAGATTAATTATAAAAGCATATCAAGCCAAGGCATTGTGAAAAGTAGCCCCCCCCCCAAAAAAAAAACTGAAGAATGATTCTTCCATTTTTCAAAAACCATTATTCAACTCAACAAAGTCATTCACGTGATGGACGAAGAAGCCAATTCTTCATGGTTTCATGTTTATCTTACTCCTTAACATAAAATGATTAATCCACACTGGTGTCAAAAGTACATGTGTTTGTCAAAGGTAATAATAAGCTGGCCATAGGTAAAATAACTTTGCAAAAAATAATAAAAGGGTACTACTGTGTGTATCAATTGGTCATATAAAATTTACAACAAAGATTGTTGTAGTTTTTATCACTTACAAATTTTGTGTAGTTTTTATTATCACTTACAAATCTTGTGCTACTTATTCTTTATATCAGTGAAACCTTATCATTCTGTCTGTCCCTTTTCCTTTTTCCAGAAGAGAGCTGGTGACTAACCATTTATCAGCCTCCCACCACAAAGCAATAACAAATTGGAATAACAAAATAGGAATGCTGAAAAGAAGTAAAATAATTTAGCTAAGAAAATGGATGGCAACATTATCTTTGATTTTCTAAGTCACTGCTCAAGCTGTGAGTTGACACAAGCAATCAAACAGGTGTCTGTGTCTCTCAGAAGTTTAATTTGCTACCTAAGTTCAGGTTTGGAGAAGGCAATGGCACCCCACTCCATTGCTCTTGCCTGGAAACTCCCATGGGCGGAGGAGCCTGGTGGGCTGCAGTCCATGGGGTCGCTAAGAGTCAGACATGACTGAGCGACTTCACTTTCATTTTTCACTTTCATGCACTGGAGAAGGAAATGGCAACCCACTCCAGTGTTCTTGCCTGAAGAATCCCAGGGATGGGGGAGCCTGGTGGGCTCCCGTCTATGGGGTTGCACAGAGTTGGACATGATTGAAGTGACTTAGCAGCAGCAGCAGCAGCAGCAGCAAGTTCAGGTTGGGCGTAAAAAACAGCTTTTCAATGTCAAGAGTTATGAGAACTTCTTTCTGGGTTCACATAAATTTAAGTTCTTCCTGAAAGTAAGAAACAGACAGCTTGATTTTTTAAGAATGGTTCAAGATTCTTATTTAATATCATTATTGTATTTGATTAGTTAAAAAGTGAGTAAGAATTATAAGCCCACCATTTTCTTACTGACAGTAGTCTTCTGAAAGGTTGTCTTACAGATTTTTTGTGAGATGCTGTAAGTTTAGGCACAGCCATTCTGTTTTAATCCCTAAGCCCTGAGGCCTTCAGGGCCCTAAGGATTCTCCATGCAATGGACCTTCATCAGACGGTCAGTCTCTCACTGGGGAAAATAGCAAGACCCAAAAGTTTCATCCTTGAAAACAGTGGTCAGCAGGCACATGCCATTGATGGCCTTTCTCCAGCCCAGTAAATCAATCAGTATTTTCTGAATTCATGCTTGAGCCCTGCTTAGCATCAGCATTATCAAGGTTTGATTGATTGATCTGCAGTTGAGGGCATTGCTTTGCAGTGTTATCTATTCCCCTGGAGTTCTGAAAGCAGCTGAGACTTCTTTCCAGGAGGTAAAAATTGGTTTTTGCCTACCAGTTGGTCACTGTCTCTGCCTGCAGGGACTTTCAGGTTTCTGATCAAATCCAAATCATTTTATTAGACAACCTCAAAGACAGCAGTGAGCGTAGTGCCACTGATGTAACTCTTCCAGGGGAAAGAATCAGGTGTGTTGGATCAATAGGCCTTTTGAACAACTGGCACAGAGAGAGATCGGAAGGAAGTGCATGATACTCCTGAACTTACATACAAAACAGAAATAGACCCACAGACATAGAAAACAAATTTGGGGTTCCCAAAGGGAAAGGGGAGAGGTATAAATTAGGAGTTTAAGATTAACATGTACACAGTACTATAAACAAAATACATAACCAACAGGGATGTACTATATAGCACGGGGACCCAACTATACTCAGTATTTTGTAATAACCTATAAGGGAAAAGAATCTGAAAAATAGATACATATGAATTATGACTGAGGGCTTCCCTGTGGCTCAGATGGTAAAGAATCTGCATGCAATACAGGAGACCCAAGTTCGATCCCTGGGTTGGAAGGATCCCGTGGAGAAGGGCATGGCTACCCGCTCTGGTGTTCTTGCCTGGAGAATCCCATGGACAGAGGAGCCTGGTGGGCTACAGCCCATGGGGTCAGAAAGAGTCAGACACAGCGTAGCAATGAGCACAAAACAAACAGCACGTATAACCGAATCACTATGTTGTACGCCTGAAACGAATACAATATTGTGAATCAACTGTACTTCAGTAAAGAAAACACACTTTGAAAGCAAGAAAGAAAGTGGAGGAAACAGTAGTGAGGTGGTTTGGCTGACACCTCACTCTCTATGTGGTACTCAATCCTCAGGGCCTCGGTGATGCTGAGAAGGGCATCATCAAAACGTTTGTTTTGGCAGTTTGTGTTCATGTTTCACCCTTTATTTCCCCCACAGTTTATTGCTGTGCATCATTCCCTACCCACGGCAAGCACTTCTGATGGACGGCCCCGCCCTGGAACTCCGTGCCTCTGACTTTTCTCTCTGCCTCTGCTCTCCTGACTCTGATTCTCCTGTCGATCTTCCATCTCTCAGCATAAAGGGCTCATCTGTACACCTGCAACTCACTTTCCTTAGAACTGACATATAAGTGCAGAAACAACAGAGATTTGTTTGAGGTTTATATTTCCTTGTAGGAGTAAAGAGTTTTATATGTAAACTCTAGGTTGATAATTTTCTGTTTGAAATTCCTCTTTCACTGATACATGGATATGTTTTTATTAAGAACCTTGATTTATTTGAATTCATTATTAATTCCTACTTTTCTTGTTTGATATTTGGATGCAAAATTTATTCTCCACTTTCCTTTCAGCAAGATGGTGTCCATAAATCGACCAGTGAGGGCAATGTGGATAGAACTGAAATAGTCTATCTTCCTGGTAAAAATAAGTGCCTAAGCTCATGAACTCTAATATAGCCTGTAGGGATTCACAACTCTTGGCCTATGGTTATCCTTCTGGAATATGTAGGACCCAACTCTTTTGTAGATGTTCTTTAGATTTTCTTATTACTGTGTCTCCTGCCATTTAGAGAATTTATGAAAAGAAAACAGGAAGAAGATCTTGTGTCTCACTTCATCTGTTCATGAGGCAGGCAGTCAGTCAACCATTGATTCACTGAACAGGGGTACTTGCTTGATGCCAGGAGGCTTTGGGGGCTGTTAGACTGAGTAGCAAATGACCTCCACCCATGGCCATTTCTTACTATGGCTCCCCATGGGAAAAGAGGTGGCAATGGTGTCACTTGATAAATGCTGGTCTGGAGGTTTGCACAAGTGGGGATCAGTCCCAGGGGTGTAGCTGCCACGTCCATATAGGAGTGTCGCCTGCTCTTCCTAGAGACTGAGGTCCTTCTCCCATCTTGAGAAAATCAGGAGTCACCTCAGCAGTCCTAAGACAGAGCAGGTGAAAATACTCATGTGAAGGCTTAGGATTTAGGAAAAAAGGCTTGCTGTGGTAAATTTTTACTATTGTGCAAAGATACATTTGAATTGGAGAGGCTTGTCACATTGCCCTCCAAAAGATTTTTTAAACATTATTCTCAAAGTAAGAAAAAAAATCAGAAAGTGTTTTTTACTTAAATGACTGTTGTCTGCTTGATCACAATGAGAAGGGTGGCAATAATGTAAGAATTATTGCAGCTGACATTGGTAGAACCCATAAAGAAATATAAGCTAGGGCTTCTAGAAATATATAGCTAGAGCTATGTATAACCAATCTAGTGCCTCGTGGTGGGAAAAACACAGTTACAGATGTTACTCACAAGGAAACAGAACAAGTTAGAAATGCTTTTATTTGCATTGAAATAAAGAACTTTTGTCTGATAAGCAGCAGTCATTTGACGTCAAATCATTAATTGGAAATGTCTAAACAAGAAAAGGTTTATGACCCAGACATTGAATATTGTAGAAGACTGTATGTAATTAGAGCCATAAGCATTTGTGTAAGAAGTAGCTATTATTGCTGAAGAAAGATAGCAGTAGGAAATCTTAAGGCCAAAAGTTAGGAGAAGAGCAGGGTAAAATTACATTAATGATATTGTTCTCAGAAATTACTGGTTAGAGGGACAGAAAGTATATACAAAAATGTATCAAAGTCTATGAAAAACAGAGGACACAGAAGTTGGGGGTGGAGAGGAACAAACGGAATGAAAAAGACCAAATTATATGACAAATCAAATTCGACCAGAGCACCGCAGATGTCCTGGATCACGAAGGCGGCCAAAGATATGGATGACTGACAATACCTCGGGGATCTCTGTTGCCAAAGTGTCTCTCACACAGCTGGGTGAAATTCAGGGCAATCCAGTGAACAGTTTTAGAGATCCACACGTGTCACGACACTGCGTTTCCCGAGTATCAGAAACTTCCGGGAACCAGACAAATTCATTTGGTTAAATATTTTTTCTCAGGGCAGTCGCATTTCAGAGAGGTTCTCATTTCTGACTCAAGCCAGAGCTCACCCCTCTTTGTGGGTCATCTCTTCTCCTTATAAGCCAACAGGAGATTTGTCTATTTCTTTTCTCCATGCTGTTACACATACTATCAAGAGTTGAACTTGCAGAAAAACAGGTTATGTGTCTAACCAGAGACACATGAATCAAGCAGCCCTACTGACAAGACTTGCTTAGCTGTGCCCAGGGATGCCCTGCAACCCACTCCAGTGTTCTTGCCTGGAGAATCCTAGGGACGGTGGAGCCTGGTGGGCTGCTGTCTATGGGGTCGCACAGAGTCAGACACGACTGAAGTGATTTAGCAGCAGCAGCAGCAGGGACGCCCTGAGGCGCATTAGCCCTGTAACAAGCGCGACAGCAAACAGTAACTTTATGTGATTTTTCAGTTGCAGTGGGCTTAAACTCTTCCATTTTCAGTGCAGAGAGAGTGTCAGCAGTGTGCAGCGGAACAGCCATGACTTCTAAACTGCTGCACAGTTTAGATGAAATGCTTTCCATCTTACTTCACTGGTGCTTGTGACCTTCTCCTGTGAAAGTTCAGAGACTATTTTCTGGTGAATAAATTGCTCCCAGAACTCTAAATGAAACAATTTGAAGAATCTTGCTACTGTTTCCTCACTGGTATTTTATTTTCTCATCCATTCTAATCAATTACACATTACATCTGTGTTTCCAAGGCTTATCAACTGCTAATTTTCACAGTTTCCATGATAATTTGGATCCATCATATGATACTGTTTGTTCACAACTTTCATAACTCATGTTGTCTGATCCAAAATATGTGCATATGCAGACTGACACTTTCCATGGCAAAACAAGCTTTTCTGTGATGGCGTAGGATTGCTTCTTCCAAATATTATGAGAGGGGGTGAGAGCACCTCTGCACAAGGATTGAAGGCACCTTGAACCAGCACAACGAATTGTCTAGAAATTAATCCACTCACAGAGTACTCACTTATCACCCCTCTGCACACAGTGTACATGTGTGCATGTGTGCAGGCATATGCGTGTGCTTTAACTATTTCATCATTCACACCCAAGAAATGTAGAGCAGGAGAAAAACTCAAAACAGCTTTGCTCCTTATTTGTTGCCGTGGTAAAGCAACAACAAGCAAACTTGAAATACTTGGGCGAAAACGAAGGTCCAAATCTGAGATGAAATGAGACTTGGAATTCTCTACGAGCTGAGTCCCTGGGCTTTCCTTGTCATCAATAGCAATACAGAAATGGTGACCCTTCTATCAAAAATTCTGCCCAGAAAATTGTGAGATTAAATTTATCCTCACTTTCTATGTCTATTCCACCCTTAAATGCTTTATATAATCCTTTTGCCTTCTTCTTAATAAAATAATAAACTTTTTATTACTGTGAAGAAGCTGTGTAAAAGTCAGAAAGTTGTATCTGCCTCCAGGAAAGAAAAAAAAATGCCCTTCAGTAAAGAAAAAAATTGTAAAAAACAGCAACAGAGAGATGAGAACAATTGAGATTATTTAGGCTGGCTACGTTGATTCCAGGGTGATAAATCTGCACTCCACTTTTGAGGGAGGAAAGTAATCCAACTGCAACCTAAGTCAGAATGCAATAGCCAGAGTGAATCGTAATTCTTTCTTTGGCATTAGAGGAACTGGGATTGAGGAGAAAATAGATCCTTGTATGTTTCATATGAATCAGCTCAGTTCAGTAGTTCAGTCGTGTCCGACTCTTTGCAACCCCATGGACTGCAGCACGCCAGGCTTCCCTGACCATCACCAACTCCCGGAGCTTGTTCAAACTCATGTCCATTGAGTTGGTGATGCCATCCAACCACTTTATCCTCTGTTGTCCCATTCTCCTCCTGCCTTCAATCTTTCCAGCATTAGGGTCTTTTCCAAGAAGTCAGTTCTTCGCATCAGGTGGCCAAAGTATTGGAGTTTCAGCTTCAGCATCATTCCTTCCAATGAATATTCCTGACTGATAATGAGGAATATAAAGCCTTCCTAATAGCTCAGATCCTAAACAAGATGGCACATGGCCATGTCTGGCCCACAGATGTGTCCTCCTTGCCGGTATTAAGTCAGATTGGCCTTGAACTTCCATCTCCTCTGCAATGAGAAAGAATGCTTATGCCCTTAGGGCCCAGAGCTTACCAGCACTGGGCCCCAACACCTACCCCCAAGGCCCAGCACCTAGGAATCACATCGCTGTGGCTATTCTTGGGCTATGGTTCTTCCAGCAGGAGAATGAAGGGGAAAATGATGAAGTCTTACCATCAGGCTCCTGATAATAAGCGGACAAAAGTAAGAAAATGGAGCATAAATCTCTAGGGCTGCAGTTTCAAAGGAAAAGAGACAAAGCCCAATTCTGGCTGAAAGTAAGGAGTATTCACACCTCTGGCTGGTTCCTCTCGTGGAAGTTTCTCTGTAATCCCTGGAGTATTTATTGTATGACTTCTATCTCAGTCTTTTCTTCCCACCCCTCCCCTTGCCAACTCCATGGACGCTGACCCTGAGGACTATACAGTCCACAGAATTCTCCAGGCCAGAATACTGGAGTGGGTAGCCTTTCTCTTCTCCAGGGGATCTTTCCAACCCAGGGATCCTGCATTGCAAGTGGATTCTTTACCCGGTGAGCCACCAGGGAAGCCCAAGAACGCTGGCGTGGGTAGCCTATCCCTTCTCCAGCAGACCTTCCTGACCCAGGAATTGAACTGGGGTCTTCTGCATTGCAGGCAGCTTCTTTACCAACCAAGCTACCAGGGAAGCCCCCGTCCTCTCTTAGGCTAGCCTCAAATCTGCACCCACAGAGCCAGGAAGAGGGTGCCCGGGGCCAGGAGTGGGGGTGTCTGCCTTGTGCATGTCCCTCTCCACCCCATCCCATCACAGCTGTCGTACCAGGATGTGACCCCGCTGAGGGCAGCGGGTGCCAAGCCTGAATGTCCACTCCCTGGACAAATGCCCTCCTGGGGTTCCAGGACAGAAATATGTGAAGACTAAGTTCATTAAGTTCCATGAATATTAAATAATAGTGAGTGATTTTAAATTGAGATTTTTTTTTCCTCTTTAGTAGTAGGTTGTAAGCCTCTTTTTACTATTGCAAGTTGAAGTACAGGAATCAAATGGATGAGAATTAGCAGTTTTTATTTTGTTTTTTTTTCTTTTAAGAGCATTAGCGATGTACAGGGCTTCCCTGGTGGCTCAGATGGTAAAGAATCCGCCTGCAATGTGGGAGACCTGGGTTCGATCCCTGGGTCGGGAAGATCCCCTGGAGGAGGGCACAGCAACCCACTCCAGTACTCTTGCCTGGAGAATCCCATGGACAGAGGAGCCTGGCAGGCTGCAGTCCAGGGGGCCGCAAAGAGTCGGACATGACTGAGCAACCAAGCACACAGCACACAGTGCTGTATAATCAGAACACACAGTTCCTACCTATGTGTAAAGAAAGTGTGTCCTTTGATAAGTGTTGATACACACACCCATCACTGCACCAAGACAGTAAAAATATACGACCCTTCGAAAGTGTCACGATGTAATCATGTTAGTGTGTTTGTGTCTTCAGTTCAGTTCAGTGGCTTGGTGATGTCCGACTCTGCGACCCCATGGACTGCAGCACGCCAGGCCTCCCTGTCCATCACCGACTCCCGGAGATTTCTCAAACGCACGTCCATTGAGCCAGTGATGCCATCCAGCCATCTCATCCTCTGTCGTCCTCTTCTCCTCCCACCTTCAATCTTTCCCAGCACCAGGGTCTTTTCAAATGAGTCACCTCTTTGCATCAGGTTTCCAAAGTATTGGAGTTTCAGCATCAATCCTTCCAATGAATATTCTGGACTGATCTCCTTTAGAATGGACTGGTTGGATCTTGTTGCTGTCCAAGGGACTCTCAAGAGTCTTCTCCAACACCACAGTTCAAAAGCATCAATTCTTTGGCACTCAGCTTTCTTTATAGTCCAACTCTCACATCCATACACGACTACTAGAAAAACTATAGCTTTGACTAGTTGGACCTT
The DNA here is from genome assembly GCA_006410635.1 of Cephalophus harveyi. Classification (NCBI taxonomy): domain Eukaryota; kingdom Metazoa; phylum Chordata; class Mammalia; order Artiodactyla; family Bovidae; genus Cephalophus; species Cephalophus harveyi. Next base: position 682,300 of record SJYT01011365.1, read on the forward strand.
TGTTTGCAAAGTAATGTCTCTGCTTTTTAATATTCTGTCTAGGTTGATCGTAACTTTTCCTCCAAGGAGCAAGCATCTTTTAATTTCATGGATGCAGTCACCATCTGCAGTGATTTTGGAGCCCAAAAAATAAAGTCTGTCACTGTTTCCATTGTTTCCCCATCTATTTGCCGTGAAGTGATGGGACCAGACACCATGATCTTAGTTTTCTGAATGTTGAGTTTTAAGCCAACTTTTTCCCTCTCTTCTTTCACTTTCAAGAGACTTTTTAGTTCTTTTTTACTTTCTGCCGTAAGTGTGGCATCATCTGCATATCTGAGGTTATTGATATTTCTCCCAGCAATCTTGATTCCAGCTTGTTCTTCATCCAGTCCAGCATTTCTCATGATGTACTCTGCATATGTTAAATAAGCAGGATGACAACCAAATGAAACCATATACATGTAGCTAAATAGGTAACCTTAGGACAGTACTATCAATCTAATGGGGAAAGCTAAAAAAATATACTTGTTAACACCCCAAGTTCTAAATCAATTGAGAAGTAAAGCTCTGTTGAAACTAGTTAGGAAAGCATCACAAGTGATGGCTTTAATGGGTTGATCCAGTTGGGCTGATCTGAGGGGAAGGAAAATAAGTTGCAGCATTTTCAGCCAGAGCAGTAGTGGGGACGCATGTTGATGAGATGCAGTCACACATGTGCGTCTGCACACATGGACTGTGGGGCTATCACTCCTCTGTCCAAGTTTTCAAGAGGGGAGCAAAGATTGTTCCCATCCACATCGTTCTTTCCTGCTGAAGAGGCACACGTGGCTGCAGAAAGCTGAGTTTGCTAAAAGTTCACTGAATGGAGGTCAGCCACATTCCCTCTGCCTCCCAGCTCCAGACCCACTGGTCCAGCCAGGAGCCTGGCTGACACCCGGGGAGGCGGCACCGGGTGACAGGGCAGCAACCGCTCATCTGCAGGGGCAGCGCCCCCTCGCCTCCCCTCCCTGCCAGGCTGGGGGGCAGCTGAAGGGGTGGCTTACTGACAGGGCTGGAGGAGCCTGGATAACCAGTGTCTCACCCCAGTCCCCACTCCTTGCAGCCACCAGGGGAGGGACCCTTGATGGACGGTCTTGAGGAGAATGAAAACACAAGTACAGAAAACAAACACGCGGGCTCTGAGTTTAGGCTGGTATTATGTTGTAGCCCATCACGCAAATAGCTGGCTTGAGTGGCTGCATTCATAGGATCCAGACCTCCGTGTTTACATAGAAGCAAAAGTGAGGCCAGAGAAGTTCAGTGACTTTTCTGAGGTCACACAGCAGGGAGACTTGTGCTCAGATTGGCAGTCTCCCCATCCCCTGTGTCTGGAGTGACCAGGATCTAAAAAGGAAAGTGAGTGCGGTGTGGGCATGCGGCTCTGTCTGTATATCTGTACATCTCTATATCCGTGGACTTGTATCTCTCTGTATCGCTCAGTCTGTCTGTCTGACATCTGTAGGTCCGAGGAGAGACAGTCTGCAGTGCCAGTCACTACCCTGTAGGTCAGTCCACACTCATGCAACGTGTTTCTGAGCCTGTCCCCCCGGCACACTCCCCCCGGGGCTGCGAACCTGACCACTAGCCTCGCCAGAAATAACCGTCAGGCCCCCGCTTTAGTGTCTAGCTGAGCACACAGGTAAGGGGAACCTGCTCAACCTGTTGTGAAATCCGCAGTTATCCCGTGTGGACAACACAGCGCGAGCGAGCGGCAGCCCCTAGTGCTTCTGCCCTCCCATCCGTGCCCATCTGGCTGCAGGGCAGGCTGGCTCCTCTGGGGAGGGTGCCCATTGCAGGGGGCTAAGCTTCACTAACCCCCGCCCCCAGGAGGGATGGGCTGAATAACCCCCTGCACAGCGTGTGGATAAACTCCTTCCCCTTTACCGCCACAGTCTGGGGTTAGTGATGTTGCTGCTCCTGCTGCTAAGTCGCTTCAGTCGTGTCCGACTCTGTGCGACCCCATAGACGGCAGCCCACCAGACTCCCCCGTCCCTGGGATTCTCCAGCCAAGAACACTGGAGTGGATTGCCATTTCCTTCTCCAATGCATGAAAGTGAAAAGTGAAAGGGAATTCGCTCAGTCGTGTCCGACTCTTCACGACCCCATGGACTGCAGGCTACCAGGCTCCTCCGTCCATGGGATTCCCCAGGCAAGAGTACTGGAGTGGGGTGCCACTGCCTTCTCCAAGTGATGTTGCTACATCCTTATTTTACGATACAAAACCCAGACACAGAAAAATGACATGTGTCTGAGGCCAGAGGCAAGAGTGGGTTAACGTTAAGGCAAGACTTGAAGCATGGTGGTTAGGTCTGCGAGTCCACAGAGGCCTGCTGGACCTGCTGTTTGCTCTGAGATGGTAGTCTCCTCTCTTTCTAGAACCACCCCTGCCTGCCCCACACACATAAGGCCAACAGTTACAAGCTCAGCTGCTTTTTAAAACCTCAGATGAGCACACAGGCCAGGCTGCACAAAGCTCAGAAGATGGGCAGGCAGAGCGTGGGCGGTTCGTGTTAGTGGCTGTCGAGCCCTGGAGGTGCCGGAGGTGCTGGAGACCCAGCGTTTCCTTCCCCAGGATGGGGGTCCAGCCCGTCAGTCAACTCAGGCTGCGTCACCAACCCCCACAACCCTCGGGGCCTAAATGCACACGAGACGCTTGTTTCTCATTGTCCCGGAGGCTGGACATCTGGGGTCAAGGTCACAGCAGGGCTGGCTTCCTGGGAAGCCTCCCGCCTCGGCAGGCAGACACCACTTGCCCGTGAAGCGCTCACATGGTGCTCCCTCTGAGTGCACCCACCCTGGGGTCTCCTCCTCTTCCCACTGGGATATCAGTCACACTGAATTGAGACCCACCCTTGTGGCCTCTTTTTAACTTAACCACTTCTTTAAAGATGGTATTCCAATACAGTCACGTGCTGAGGGACAGACGGTTGTCAGGATGTCAACGTATGAATTTGGGGATCACCACTCAGCCCACAGCAGCTGGTGGTGTGTATTGCCCCAGTTTTCTGATGGGACGACAGGGGCTGCGGAGCCAGTGCCAGGCCTGCAGCGGTTGCGCAGGGAAGCACCCAGGCTCCAGCCCCAGGCTGGGTCCTGCCACAGCCCCGTCCCGCCGCTGTTATTAGTGATTGTCCCCAGAGCCGGCCATGGCCCGAGCTGCCCTCAGGCTGCCTGTGCCCATGTGTCCTGTCTCTGCCCTGACTTTGAATTCCACCCCCTGCAGTTGTCAGGTGTCTGCAGCCCCTGGTCAGACTCTTGCACTTGACTCTGAGCATCTGTACAAAGGCACGGCCCGGCCCAGGGTCCTGGTGAGACCTTCTACCACGTAAGGGCCAGGTTGCAGTTTTCCTTGTGGTCCCAGCATCTCATGTCCTCCTCCTTTTCCTCCTGCTCCTTGCTCCGCTCACCTGGCTCTTTTAAGCATTTGTGAATGTGTACGCCCACAGTCACAACACATGCGCACACGTGCACACACATACACACACATACACACAAAAAACCCATCTTGTCACTTAGTCACCAAGAAAAACATCAGGGCTTTGCAGATAATAAACTCAGTATGTCAGTTTAGACTACCGTGTGTGTGTCGGCCTGCTGTGAAGACATTCTGTGTGCGTTCCCTTCCAAAAGTTGCTCCCGAAAATCAGCGTCATTCATGTGGTTCTAGATGATGGATTGGATCAGTGTCAGAAGTTCCCATGTTGTCAGTGGCTTCCAGGGAAACAGGGCTCCCTGGTTAACCAGGGAGGTAATGGGCTGGCGGCAGGCTTTCCTAGCAAGAGGACTGGGCTCTGCTCTAAGGCCTGGCAACCTCCGTGCTCTGCCTGAACGGGTTTGATCAGCCTGTGTGGGGCTTCTTCAATTGTTTGAGTAAGCTACTTAATGAGTCAGGAATCTTTTTCTTTTTTAACTGTGCTTTAAAAGAAAAAAACAAAGCTACAACAACATTTAACATGATTGCAACAATTTTTAAGTGTCCAGGTCAGTGACATGAAGTATTTTTGTGTTGTTGTGAAACAGATCTCCAGAACTTCACCATCATGTGAGTCCAAAACTTCACACCAATTCAACATCAGCTCCCTCTACCCCTCCCCCAGCTCCTGACACCCACCATTCTGCTTTCTATCTCTGTGAATTTGACCACTAAGAATGCCATGGGCTTTCCAAGTTATGCTAGTGGTAAAGAAGCCACCTGTCAACGTAAAAGATGAAAGAAACAAGGATTCAATCCCTGAGTCATGAAGGTTCCCCTGGAGGAGGACATAGCAACCTGCTCCAGTTTTCTTGCCTGGAGAATCCCATGGACAGAGGAACCTGACAGGCTGTGGTCCATAGGGTCACAAAGAGTTGAACATGACTGAAGCAACTTAGCACTCAAGTGCAAGAATGCCATAACAGCAGAATCACACACTATTTGTCTGGGACTGATTTATTTTCATTTAGCAAAATGTCCTCAAGCTTCATCCAATTTGGATCATGAGACAGCATTCCTTACCTTTTTAAGGCTGACTAGCACTCCATTATATGTATATCCCATGTTTTGTTTGCCCATTCGTCTGTCAGGAGGCATGGGGTCGCTTGGCTACTGGGAGTCCTGCCTCAGTGAACGTTGGGGTGCACATTTCACTTTGAGACCCTGCTGTCAGTTCTTTTGGATGTCATCCAAGAGGAGCACTGTTGGTGACTCAATATGCTTTTGCCTGTAGACAAAGCAACTCAAATTGGTTTAATTCACAAGGAAATGTATAGGTTCCTGCAAGACGAGAGGCTGAGCAGTCTTTTAACCCACACTCAGTCGCTTAACAGCTCTGAACCAATCACTGTGGCCCAGGGAGTACCGTGCACCCATTGGCTGCAGCTGGGAGGCACAGACCAATGGCCGGCAAGGAGGGCGGAGTCCCCAGCTTTGATTGACCCATCAGGGGCCATCTACGGGGAAACCTGGATGCTGAGGGAATCCAGCCTGAAGTTGGATTCTAGCATGGGGTTCGGAGCACAAAATAGAACTCATGACCTTGGGCCGCTTATCCACATCTCTGGGTCTGAGTTTTTCTATTTTGATAGCAAAGATGGTTTTTGAGAATTACACACATGAGTACCTGTAAAGCATTTAGAACAATGGCCAACTCTCTGCAAATGTTAACTATTATGAAATTGACCAATGTTTCGATGCAAGAGATTGTGCCTTAAAATCTTGATTTTTGCTTTTTCAAAAAAAATTACAGGTGGCAACACTAGTGTTCATCGTGAAAGAAACTGTGGGACGCAGCAGGAGCTGCCCGCTTTAGAGGAATGTAGACTGTCTTCCCCACACTGCCCCCACACGTGGCCTCACTTCCAGCTCTCACAGAATCCCTTAGCCCTTGTAAACATGTCAGTTTGGGTCAGCCTGGAGAGATGAAACAATTTAAGCCCTCAGTTTTAAAAACTGGAAAAATGTAAAGATCCTGTTGTCACATAAGCCTTAAATTACGTGTATAATTTTCGTCTTCCTCAGTTCAGTTCAGTTCAGTCGCTCAGTCGTGTCCGACTCTTTGCGACCCCATGAATTGCAGCACGCCAGGCCTCCCTGTCCATCACCAACTCCCGGAGTTCACTCAGACTCACGTCCGTCGAGTCAGTGATGCCATCCAGCCGATGCAGGGCTCTTTCTGTCTTTCTCCTTTGTCTTAGCTATTAAATGACTATACATACCATCTTTGAAGAGACTTCGTTTTTAAGGTGTTACTTTTTATTTTGGAATAATTTTAAAGGTTACTTTCCATTTACAGTTATTACAAAATATTGACCCTATTCCCTTGTTATACATCTTTGAACCCATTTTATACCCAATGGCTTGTACTCTCGCTCCCCCACCCCTATCTTGCCCTTCTTCCCCGCTGTGGCAACTGCTGATTTGTTCTCTGTGTCTGTCAGTCTGCTTCTTTTATGCTATCTTCACTAGTTTATTGTATTTTTTAGATTCCACATATAAGTGATATCATTCAGTATTCATCTTTTTCTGCCTGACTTATTTCACTTAGCATAATACCCTCCGCATCCACCCAGGTTGCTGTAAATGTCCGGTTGTATTCTTTTTTATGATTGAGTAGCATTCCATTGTGCATATGCACCACGTCTCCTTTATCCCTTCATCTGTTGATGGATGTTTAGGTTGTATCCATGTCTTGGCCACTGTACATAGTGCTGCAGTGAACATTGGGGTGCATGAATCTTTTCAAATGAGTTTTTGTTTTGAAGTTTCTTCCCCCTTTGGATATATACACAAGAGTGAAATTGCTGGGTCATAGGGTAGCTCTATTTTTAGTTTTTTGAGAAATCAGCATACTGTTCTCCACTGTGGCTGCACCAATTTACATTTCCATCAACAGTGCCAGAGGGTTCCCTTTCCCCTACATACTTGCCAACATTTCTTCTTTTTGATGGTGGCCATTCTAACAGATGTGAAGTGGTATCTCACTGTGGTTTTAATTTGCATTTCTCTGATGACTAGCAATGTTGAGTATCTTTTCATGTGCCCAGTGGTCTTCTACATTTCCTCTTTGGGCAAATCAGTTTTTCTACTAATTGTTTAATTAGGTTGTCTGGTTTTTCTGATGGTGACTTGTCTGAGCTATTTATACATATTGGATGAAGTGAAAGTGAAAATCACTCAGTTGTGTCCAACTCTTTGCAGACACACAAAGATTCGACTATACAGTTCATGGAATTCTCCAGGTCAGAATACTGGAGTGGGTAGTCGTTCCCTTCTCCAGGGGATCTTCTCAACCCACGGATCAAACCCAGATTTCCCACATTGCAGGCAGATTCTTTACCAGCTGAGCCATCAGGGAAGCCCAAGAACACTGGAGTGGGTAGCCTATCCCTTCTCTTGGGCATCTTCCCAACCCAGGTCTTATTGTAAAAAGCCTTTTCATTAAACGCAGAAGCTTTTACACAGCAAAGGAGACCATGAACACAATGAAATGACAACCAACAGAATGGGAGGAGGTATTTGCAAATGATATGTCCAATACATGTTGGATATTAATCCCTTATTGCTCATATAATTTGCAAATACCTCCTCCCATTCTGTCGGTTGTCTTTTCATTGTGTCCATGGTTTCCTTCGCTGTGCAAAAGCTTCTAAGTTTAATGAAAAGGTTTTTTACACTGTGCCCTTTTATAGCTCACGAGTGAAGTGTCCTGCCCTGTCAGGAGGCTCTGCGGGGTGGCATGTCCTCTCTGCCCATCTTAAAACAGCTGCTGAGTCTCTTGCAGCCTGGGCAGACAGGGGTGAGTGAGAACAGCATTGGGGTACCTCTGCAGGTGCCCAGAGCTTTCCACTGGTGTCCCGTGCTCCCTGAGAGGTAATCTTGGGTCTGGGTCCTTCAAGATGGCAGAGCTGGGCACGGAGGTGTGCACAGGCCCCCTCTCCCCAGAATGGAGGGCCCGGTGCCAGCCAGGCTCAGAGCTGCCTCACAGGACACGATGAGCTGTGCCCGAGGCTGATGATGACACCTGGAAGGAGACAGGCTGCGGTGTCACTCTGGCATCGCTGGAGCCCATGTGGCTGCCTTCTCACTGGCCTAGTCTAGCGGAAGCGCTTGGAATGGTGGCTCATCCGCCACTTCAGAGAAATCACTGTGCTGACTGACAGCTTCTCGCCAAGTCTCAGCAGGCAGGGCCTGCACTCCAAGGCTCCGACTTAAGCCTTTGCCCCTCAGAACACTGTGACTCACGATGCCAGAGCAGGGGCTCAAGGAGACTTCAGAGAGACAAGCATGCCTTCATGCCAGCGGCCTTGTGTCTGTGTGCCCGCCACCTCTCATGGGCACCTGGGCACGTGAGCAGGAAGACAAACTGGGCTGAGCTGCTGCAAACAGCAGCACTGGCTCCTCTCTTTCAGTTGCATCCACCCAGCAGAGCTGCTCACTGGGGAACCTATTTACACAGACTTCAATTAATGAAGAGGCTGTTGCTAAATGTGTGTCCTTTCAGAACAATTTCAAAGCAAGGGAAAAGTAGTGAACCTTGGGACCATTGCACGCCTTACTGTTTAACCCTGGGCTTCCCAGGTGGTGCTAATGGTAAAGAATCTGCTGCCAGTGCAGGAGACATAAGAGATGTGGATTCGATCCTGAAATGGCAACCCACTCCAGCAGTCTTGCCTGGAGAATCCCTGTGGACAGAGGAGACTGGCAGGCTACAGTCCATAGGGTCTCACAGAATCGGACACGACTGAAGCAACTTAGCACACATTACTGTTAAACCCTGATGAAATATACATCCCCTAAGCATGTCAGCATGCCGGTCTTAGCCTAGCAGACAACAGCAATTCAGGATGAAAACACACGTGCAGATCATTTAGCATGTGCCTGCCACAGCACAGGCAAAACAGAGTCGCCAGGTCTGGAAGGATAAAAAAAAGGTGGAAGAACTCATGCCTTACAGGGAAACGAATTCACTCTCCATTTTTCACCAACCCTAGAGAGGGCCAGCTCAGAAAATGCACCGAGAAGGATTCATCTGATACCTTAGGGGACTCTGTCCTTGGGAAACCAGTGAACAAGTGAGGAAGGGAATGGACCACAGGGGATGTCATACTGTGGGACCAGGAATGCTAGAATTTCAGGAGCCCCTTCACCTGTCAGCTTCCAGGGCTGGAGTCCTGCCCTCCATTTAGGAACTGAGACCCCCAGGGCGGGCTGTCCCCAGGGTCACGTCACTCAGAGCAGTGAGAGGTCCCCTGTAGAGGCCCCAAGCAGCCGGGGACACTGAGCCTGATGAGGGGGCACCTGGGGACCGTTTGACTGGATCAGTGACCCTTCCTCAGTCTTCCCACCTCATCACCTCCAGCATCTTTTTCGATCACCAAATGATTTGCATGTCCCCTGCTTCCTGGGCCTCCCTCCTGGGAGCCCCCTGCTCAGGGCCCCCTCGCTGCTCCCACATGTCTGGGCCTGGGGCTGCAGACATGCCATCCTCGGAGAAGGCCTGCAGAGTCTTCAGACTGCACCTGCTGAGACCCCCTGTGAAGGAGGCTGCCCTTAGACCTGCCGGCTCTGGAGGGACCACCCCTGCAAGTGATGACATCTGCCTAGAGACTGAGATGAGTCAAATAACACAAGCTCACTGTAACCACTACAGCTGCTAGCCCCGAGTGTGTGCCGGGCCGTCCTCAGACTTGACCTCCACTGTCGCATGCCGTCTCCTGCTGGCTCCTTGAGTGAGGGATGATGGTTCTCAGCCCCATGTACAGAGGAGAAAGTCAAGGCCTCTAGGCACCAATTTTCTCAAGGCCATGGTTGAATCAACCCCCTAATTATTTAAATTGGGATATAGATGCAGGAGAAACTTCCTGCAAGCATGAGGTGAGGACATGAGTGTGTCAGTGGGATGTGCATCTCATTTTCCTCATGTATTTAAGCAGTTTTGTTATACGTTCATCCTAAAAGCATCTTGAAATAAAGGCCAGGAATTCTAAGTATGAATGATTACTTTCTAATCATTGCCTGTGTTCTCAGACTTCCTATAATAAGGAAAAAAAAATAAACTTTATTTTAAAATTCAAGAGAATCCTAATAGGAAAACTCAGGTAAAGTGCAATGGGAATGGGGTTTCTAAAACCACGTGGGGTGGACGAGGTGGGTGTGGATCCCCTCCTTCCAGGAGTAGAGGAAGAGATGCTTTACTGCGCAGGGGGCGGAACACAAGCGGAAAACTGAGGCTGAAGCCCAGCATCTCCTGGGAGGTTATTTTGGGTCCTGGCAGGTTCTGCTGAGATGAGTGCTTTATGGTCTGTAAAGCAAAATTATTTTGGGGTCACCATAATCGTGAGTGGGGCTTCCCCAGTGGCTCAGGTAGTAAAGAGTCTGCCTGCAGTGCAGGAGACTCGGGTTTGATCTTTGAGTTGGGGAGATCCTCTGGAGAAAGGAATGGTAACCCGCTCCAATATTCTTGCCTGGGGAATCCCATGGACAGAGGAGCCTGGCTACAGTCCATGGGGTCACAAAAGAGTCAGACACGACTATGCGATTAACAGTAACACTGAATAATTGTGAATTGGACAGGAGATGTGTGTGTGCAAGGTTTCGTTTACTGTCTGTGTGGCTTGTTGGCTTTGCACAAGGCTGTAAACAATGCAGCAAGTTTCCCAGAAGGACGGGCTCTGACGATGGCCTTACTCTTGTTATGAGCAGATGCCGTTTCTGAGGCAGGCGGGCCTGGCAAGGAGGCTCAGAGGAAAGCCATGGTGTCACTTGGAACTGTTTGTGTGCTCCCGGCTTTGTACTGTGTCTGAGTGGCTTTGAGGCAGTGGCTCTGCTGTGTGTGTGCGCACACGCACAAGTCATTATCAGTCGCTTAGCTTTTCCCACACACTTTGGATGGCACACAAGCGTTTCGTGAGTTGTAAACCTTCCATGCAGAATGTATTTTCAAACCAGCACCTATTAGAGTGTCTCTTCAATGTTTAAAAGCATTAATGCAGCCACTATAGAGAACCGTATGGAGGTTCATTAAAACACTGAAAGTAAAGTTACCATATGACCCTACAATCCCACTTCTAAGCATTTATCTGGAGAAAACTCTCATTTGGAAAGATACATGCACCCCCAACGTTCACTGCAGCACTGTTTACAATAGCCAAGATGTGGAAGCAACCCAAGTGTCCATAGACTGATGAACAAAGAAGATATGATGTATATACACAATGGAATATGACTCGGCCATGAAAAATGAAACAATGCCATTTGCAGCAACACAGATGGACCCAGAGATGGTCATACCAAGTGAAGCACGTCAGGCAGAGAAGACGGAGGCCATATGATATCACTAACTTGTGGAATCAAGGACACAGATGGACCTAGAGATGGTCATACTAAGTGAAGCAAGTCAGGCACAGAAGACAGAGGCCATATGATATCACTAACTTGTGGAATCAAGGACGCAGATGGACCTAGAGATGGTCATACTAAGTGAAGCAAGTCAGGCAGAGAAGACAGAGGCCATATGATATCACTAACTCGTGGAATCTAAACTAGGATGCAGATGGACCTAGAGATGGTCACACTAAGTGAAGCAAGTCAGGCAGAGGAAGACAGAGGCCATATGGCAGCGGTTTTTGTGGAACCTAGAACATGGTACAAATGAACGTATTTATAAAACAGAAATATTCTCACAGACATAGAAAACAAACTTATGGTTGCCAAAAGGGGAGGGATAAATTAGGAATTTGAGATTAACATACACATACTGCTATATATAAAATAGATAAACAACAAGGACCTACTGTATAACATAAGCTATACTAAAGATTTTATAATAACCTATAAGAGAAAAGAATCTGAAATAGAATATATATATATGTGTGTGTGTGTATCTGAATCACTTTGCTGTAAACCTGAAGCTAACACAACCTTGTAAATCCACTGTACTCCAATAAGTAAATAGATCTAAAAATTTTTAAATTGATTAAAAAAAAATGTTTTATACATTAATCCAGACCCAGATGACATTTTGAAGATGCCATCTTCACATCTGTGCTATTCAAACACCAGGCAGTTTATACAAATAATTAATGAGGCAAATATAACCACCTTGGTTATATTGGCTAGGCTGTTGGGGTTTGGGGCCGAGGTGCAAATGCAGGGACCGTAACCCTGGAGACTCAGACTTTCTTTCCGTCATTGCAAGGCCCTCTGCTCCCCGGATGACTCTTGGAGGCGGCGGCTTCTAGCTTTGGGAGAATGTTTGGACACAGTGACCTGTGGGTCCCATTGAAAGGTTGTTGCTGAACCACGAAACACGTCGGGATTCTTGGCCTCCGGAAGAGAAGAATTCAATCCAGGGCCAGAGACGAGGCTTGATTGCTCAGAGCTTTTGTGTAATAAAGTTTTATTAAAGTATAAAGGAGATAGAGAAACTTCTGACATAGACATCAGAAAGGGGCAGAAAGAATATCTGCCTGCTAGTCTTTAGCTGGATGTTATACAGTTACTAGCAGTCTGTTCGGAGAAGGCAGTGGCAACCCACTCCAGTACTCTTGCCTGGAACATCCCATGGACTGAGGAGCCTGGTGGGCTGCCATCTATGGGGTCATACAGAGTTGGACACGACTGAAGGGATTTAGCAGCAGCAGCAGCAATCTGTTAATGAAAGAAAGGAATGTCTCAAAACTCAGAGAATGGCACCAGGCCCCTCACTGCATTTTGAGATAATCTTGGCACCGGGCGAGTCATCCCGGGCCATACGACGACTGACTTGAGTCTTGTATAATGGCAGACTACCATGCAAATAGTTCCGTCTACATGGATTAGGAGAACCATGTATGAGGATAACATACTGGTTTTCAAGTCAGATCTGAGCCTTTAGGGGAACCAACTTGAAGACAGAGTTTGGGGTAAATGCACAGCACATTAACATAGCTTAAGACAAACATTTCCATAAGAAAAATGCATTGGTTAACTCTAAACAATTTAAGTTCAGGTGGAACCATGTGTCATTATGGCAACACAGTATTTTAAGAGAAACCTCTTTCTAAATTTGTATAGAGAAGGGGAAAAGATATATCACTAGTTTGTTTCCTCCTGCCACTTGAAAGAGAGATAAAAATGTCTGACACTTGCAGCCTATTTCCTCCATCTGGAGACCCCTGGCCTTCCTGCCTGTTAGCCTCTCACCGTTGCCACCTTGCATCTGTGTCCTGGCATCTCCAGACCCATTTCCCTGCATTCTGCATGTGGGACGCCTCCTGCCTCAAAGCAGAACCTGAGAGTCCTTCCCGCTCCTCTCCCTCCCCCAGTGTGAGTTCTTTCCTTCTCATCTCAGGCGTATTTTACAACCATCTGGGATGTTTTGTGTCACCTCCTCACTCTCTCTTTCTGAGACTATTCTAATATGTGTGTGTATGCTCAGCTGCTCAGTTGTGTCTGACTCTATGCGACCCCGTGGACTGTAGCCCCCCAGGCTCCTCTGTCCATGGGATTTCCCAGGCAAGAATACTGAAGTGGGTTGCCATTTCCTTCTCCAGGGGATCTTCCTGACCCAGGGATCAAACTGATCTCATGTCTCCTGCATTGGCAGGCAGATTCTTTACCACTTCACCAATTGACTGGCTACATTCCAATATAGTTTCCACAACTATTATGTTCATTCTGCTGTCTTGAGGAAAATGTCACTTTTAACTCTGTTGCAGGCATCCTGTGGTGGTGACTTCCCATGAAATGGAACATGGGAGGAACATTGAGACAGAAAGTAGACTCTAATAATTTTAAAAGGGAGGGAAACTCAGGTGTTTTGAGCACAAGGATTGAATGTGACTTTTCAAGAGTGGTCTGTTCAGTAACTCCAGGACCCTTGTTAGAGAAGACACTGTCTTTGGAAAAAAGGAATGAAAGGGTTTTGGTCTCAGGAGGTGATGAATAGGTTTGAATTCAAATTGTCCTTCACTGAGGCTTAGCCAAGTGAGGCAGACAGCAAGCTGGCCAGGCACCCTGGTGAGGCGTTTGGGGAAGCACTTCCCCTAGTGTAGACCTGGGCCAGCAGCTTCAGCATCACCTGGGAACATGTGAGAAATGCCATTCCAGCCCCAAGTCTGGACCACTGATTTAGAAGCTCCTTAGGGAGAGGGGTGACTGGGCTGCGGTTTTAACAAAGCCAGACGTTCTGAGTGCTTGTCCTGGGGCAGGACCCCTGGGCAGGGAGCCCAGTGTGGGGCTCAGACCCTCTGTCCATGAGTTGTGATATTCTTCTCATTTGTGAGTCAGCAACCTAGAGGGTGTGGGTTCTGAGTTTACTGTATGTCCACCGCTTCTGCCCATCTCATTGTGGTGCCTTCTCTATGCCTCTAGTCATGGAAAATTTCTTCTGGTTGTCTGAAGGCTGTGCTTACAGATGGTTGCTCTGTAGGTTCTTGCAGTTTTGGCATGCCCATTGAGAGAGGTAAGCCTAAGGTCTTCATACTCCACAATCTTGGCCACTTCCCTAATACTCTTTATTTTAAACATTCAAAATAATAAAAATATATTGTTTATTTTGTATTACAGGGACTCCCTCATAGCTCAATTGGTAAAGAATCCACCTGCAATGCAGGAGACCCTGGTTCAGTTCCTGGATCGGGAAGATCTGCTGGAGAAGAGATAGGCTACCCACTCCAGTATTCTTGGGCTTTCCTTGTAGCTCAGCTGGTAAAGAAAGTGAAGTGAAAGTGAAGTTGCTCAGGCGTGTCCTACTCTTTGTGACCCTGTGGACTGTAGCCCGCCAAGCTCCTCCATCCATGGGATTCTCCAGGCAAGAATACTGGAGTGGGTTGCCATTTCCTTCTCCAGGGGATCTTCCCCACCCAGGGATTGAACCCGGGTCTCCTGCATTGCAGGCAGATGCTTTACCCTCTGAGCCAGGAGAATCCACCTGCAGTGCGGATTCTAACTCACTCTGCTTTCAGAGGCCCATCTCATTGCAGTGCCTTCTCTATGCCTTCAGTCATGGAAAATTTCTTCTGGTTGTCTGAAGGTTGTTCTTACAGACGGTTGTTCTTACAGATAGTTGCTCTGTAGGTTGTTGCAGTTTTGGTGTACCCATTGAGAGAGGTAAGCCTAAGGTCTTCATACTCCACAATCTTGGCCACTTCCCTGATACTGTTTATCTTAAACATTCAAAATAATAAAAATATATTGTTTATTTTATATCACATAAACATATGCATATATACCTCATATATACATATGAATATATGTGTGTGTGTATATATGCTATTTTAAAAATTCTTATTTCCTAAAGTGCTTAAGAATAAACACCAGAGAACTTAGAGATACTTGTGATGAAAACTGAAGTATTGGGGAGAATCCATGCAAAAGTTCTAAAAAAGACTGACTGTGCTCCTGACCTTCCTGGGCATCAGGCAGAAAAGCCAGGCAGGTCGACCAAATAGTAAGGCATTCATTTAATTAAAAGGAGGGAATACATGCTAAGTCACTTCAGTTGTGTCTGACTCTGTGCAACCCCATAGATGGGAGCCCACCAGGCTCCTCCATCCCTGGGATTCTCCAGGCAAGAACACTGGAGTGGGTTGCCATTGCCTTCTCCAGAAGGAGGGAAAGAAAGATCTAAACTCTAGGGCAAATTAAAGGGGATGCTTTTATAAATGACACTGAGTACTATGATAGTATCTCCAACAAATTCTCCACCAGATGCAAGACATTGCTCATCTGGTCATTTTCAATCCAGCTTTCGGTCAGTGGCAATGGCTGAACAGTGCTTTACAGAAAACTAAGCAAAAGCAGGCCACAGGCTTTGTTCTCTAGGGTTCTGATGACAAAGGAATAGAGCTTGGGAGAATCTAACAGAGAAGCAGATGGTATTTTTCTCGGACCGCCTGTCAAGAAGGCAAGCGACTCACCTGTGCTTCATACCAGGCCTGACTCATAGTTGATTCAGTTTAGCAACTTGGCCAGTCCCTGAACTTCACCTTTTCTGAGCTGCTGATCACATGCGTTTCCCATCTTGAGTGTCCCAGACAACCTGGGCAGGGTTTCTGTTTTGATGAGGCACACTGAAGCATCAGCTTTGTTCCTGATAGCAGAAACCACCATCCTCATCCCAGAGGTGAGGCCCCAGAAATACACGTGCAAAAGAGGGCTGAGTCTTTTTATCAAAAATATTTTATAATATATTAAAATCTTTGAACAAATGCAACCAAGACTTGTTCCATAGAACATGGAAGAAAAAATTTAAAAACATTTAAATGTAGGTATTCTCAGCAAAAGTCATCTCAGATTTTCTTGGTGCAAGAACCTTGATTTGACTTTTGCTTAATACATGATTTTGTTTGATTTTGAATGGACTTATCCTGTTCATGGGCCTGGCAAAGTATGTGTCTGTAATAACACATACCCTCAGGGATACGTGAAATCATTTGTTGGCTGGGGCTTCTTTTATAATTTTCAAAATATAAATAATTATTTTCATACTACAAAGGACACTAGATAAATCAGGAATTAGGTAAATATTACCCATGTGGACACTGCCAAATATCTAAACCCAACTATCCTTATGGTTTCAAATATCAAGGTTGAACTGTAATATCTGATTGTTGTTAGCCAACAGTCTATTATCCCAGGCTATTCTTAAAGCCATGACATCACTGTGGAGGAGGAGTTCTTTTTAGCTATTTGCTAAAACAGGCACATGAAAACAAAATGAAACTTTAGCCTCAATATGACTGAATTGAGTCTGAGAATCATCAGCCAAGTTCAGTGTTGCTACTGCGAGGAACCAGCCACCCCATCCAGATGGAGTCCTCCCCAGAAAGTGGCTTCCTTCTTGCCCTGGGGGACTCTGCTCAGCCAAATCCGCCAGAAAGCTGTCTGCTCTACCCTAAGGCACCAATGATAGCCACATGTACAAAAGATTAGCACCGGAAACCAGTCAAGAATTACTAAATAAGAAATGTTTCAATGTTTGGAAAAAGGACCACAAACTGATCAGAGGAACCAACTTCAAAAAAAGTAAAATGACTTTAGGCAATAGAGTAGAACTTTAAAATATATATTTATAGTTATTGCTTCAGAAAATTTTAATGGATTATTGCATACGTAAAACAAGACCAGGCTGTATTGAAAAACATGTGAAAAAAGAACATTCAAAAATTTTGGAAATTAATACCCATCCTTAGGGACATATAGGCTTCCCAAGCAACCCTAGTGATAAAAGAATCTGCCTGCCAATGCAGATGACAAAAGAGATGCAGGTTCAATCCCTGGGCTGGAAAGATCCCCTGGAGGAGGAAATGGCAACCCACCCCAGTGTTCTTGCCTGGAGAATCCCGTGGACAGAGGAGCCTGGTGGGCTTCAGTCCAGAGGGTCCTGAAGAGTCAAACACAACTGAAGCGACTTAGCGTGCGGGCACAGAGTCATAGGCTTTTAGACACACATTTTTTTTGGTGAAATCTTGGATATTCATGGATAAAGAGGAGAATCTTACTAGCTTCTAGAGATAAGGTTATATATAGTCAGCAAGAATCACGTTAGTATGTGTGTTCTCATTTGTGAGACAAGATGTCAGGAAACAGTGGTGCTAAGAATTTGTTCTTGAGGATTTTGATATGAAGTTACTTCAGTTTAGCCATATTGATAGTGAAGGATTAAGTGAAGACAATCTTCAGATACCAGGGGCCTTAGAAAGTAAACTAGATCCTAAACTGGATTATTCCAAAATTAGAATTTACTCAAAGCTGTAATCTGAATAATGAAAAATAAATCTAGGAAAGGGAAACATGCTGTGCAGCTGTCACAGTTAATATACATAGTTTAAAATTAAAGTTCTTGTAATGGAAACACCATAATATGAAACTCTGTGTGTGTGTGTGTCTATATATTTCATGCAAAATTCACGGCAATTTAGACATTTATTAGACAAGACTATTTAATTCCAAGAAATGTGTTTTGAACTAGTTACAAAGAAGTGGGTCTTTGTGAAATTTCTTTTGCTCGCCTAACTGGGAATTTTAGGAAATACATCCTTATTGTAGTCACAGTGGGGTCCCCAAGCCCAAACCCTGTCCTAGGCCTGTGCTCCTGTCTGTCTGTGGACAAGCCCTCCCCATGTGCTGGTCCAGAGGACTGTGTAATCCAGGCCTCCTCCCACTCCGTGGGTTCCAGCCCAGTGAGGCCACTTGCCCAGTAGCTGTGGCAGGAGGGCCCGGATAAAGGCCTTGATTGGTCCAGCTTGAGACACATGCCCTTCTTGGCACAATGTTTGATTGGCCAGGTTTGGGTTCATCTCACACCCCAACCCAGCAGCCAGGAGTAGAGAGGGGGCAGTTAGACCTTCCCAGCTATTGCAAACAAGGTTAGTTCCAGGAAGGAGGAACTCATGCGGCACAGTCAGGGAAGGGGCAGTGTGGACAGTCAGAAGAAGCCGCTGGAGCCTCTATATGTTTTCAGAGGGCCGCCCTCTCTTACCACGGGAAAAACGGGGTCTTTCTCTGTGTCTCTAACAGACACATTAGGATTCTAGGATTAGGGTTATGGTTCACTCTTTGGAGAAGTACAGATTGATTGAAGCCAAGAGTACATTACGCGAGTCTTCAAAGAATTCAGGTCAATTTTAGACCCATAAATGATTTCAAGGTCATTATTATCCTGCCTTCTTGAAAAAAATATGTATTCACATAGTGCTCTATGTTGAACTGGCTGCATTGTTATCATCATCAATGTATTTGAGGATCCTAGGTCTGTGAGGGCTTCTGGACAAAAAGGTTAATATAAAATGTGTTTTTTTATATAATAAGTTTTTATTGAAGTATAGTTTATTTATAATGTGTTATTTTCCACTATATAGGAAAGTGATTCAGTTATACATACAGATAGATATACACATTCTTTTTTATATTCTTTTCCAAATATAAAATATTAAATGGTGCCCATCCAGGGAAAGAGACTGTCAATTCATAGAGGAATAAATATGTAAACTTCACCTTGAGGAAACTGTAATGAAAGAATCGATAACAGGAGAAGAAGGTAGCCGGAAGTGGGGCCAGCCGTCCGCCGCTCCTCCTGCTGACGTCCGCACGCGCGTGCTGACGCAGCCACGCACGCCACGTAAGACACAGCACGCAGCCCAGCCACCCGGCGCACACCGCCTCCCACTCCGCCTGTGTGTCTGACTCTGCTCAGCCTCTGGACTCACTGTCCTCCGCCGCCTGTCTCTACTCTGCTTGTCTCAAGGCCCAGGGGCTGGCCCCTTTCCGTCTCCTCTGGGTAGAAGAATGTCCCCCGTCTGTCTTCCCGTGGCAGGTTCCACATATTCCCCTCCCGCCCATAAACTGACTCACCTCTTCTGTGTGTGTTGGCAGATTTGACCTGGAAATGTGTTCTCCGGGGAGACCATAAGGCTTTCCAAGGGAATCTATATCCAGATGCTATGTGTCCACAGGCATTCTTTCCTAGAACTGAGGTACCTGAGAGCTCACAGCAGGCAGCATCTGGGCGGGGGTCCTCCCAGCTCCCCTTTGCTGAATGCCCTTCTCCTCCACCCCAAAAGGCATGCCAAGCTGTCATCCACCAGGAATCTCACTTACATGTGGCTCCCTGAGGAGGGCGGACCTTACCTGTTGCCTGACCAAAACGCGCACAGCCTTCCTGCTGGAGGGCCGAGAAGGTGGATAGTCCTGCTGAACGTCAGGTGGCTTCCCAGTTTTCTTTCCAACCAAATGGACAGAGGATCTGAGCAAACTGTCGATTAAGATGTCATTGAACATAAATTTTGTGGCCGATCAAGTGATGTGTAATAGAGTCAAAGTTTTAAAAACTGAACAGAGGGATGTCACTATAGCAAAACTTAATTCACTTCAACTTACTCGTGTGAACAAGGTTTTCCAGTTTCTTAAGTCATTATTGACCCGGGGCATTTTTGCAGAAACTAATACCTGAGGTCAGCGATTTGTTACATAAGTGATATTGATACATCTCTAGTTAATAACATTTGGATAACAAAATATCTAATAATACATCTGATTTATAACGTGTTAATAGCGATAAGAATGAAAAATGTGAACTGCATTAATAGCAAACCCTGTCTTGCTCTAGTACTAATTAACCAGTCAGTTTTAAGGAATTAGTTGAAAAAAGTCTAATTTGAGTCATTATAGATGCATTTCTAATGTCATTTTGCCTTTTTAAGAAATGTCAACATTTCTGATATACGTAATTTTTATTGGCTTGTTCCTGTTCATGATTATAATGATCACTTCCCTTTATAGGGGAAAAAATCACTACCTTCTGTTGAGAGAGGAAATAAAATTGCGTTTTAATTTATATACATGTTTTATTTAATCCATAAGAAAGCTCTCAAGCACAAAGTACATTCATTGAGGATGAGGTGAGATTCTTGTGGTGCGGGAGAGGAGAGTAAATTCCAGAAAGAAGAGCTGTGCTCTAGAATGCTACCTCTTAAAGGGAGAACTGCTCATCCAATTTACATGCCGGGTTCTGGACATCAAGACACTATCATATTCAGATGCCTTTTATTATATTTTGTAAAATAATGAAACAGATTTAAATAATTACAATGAACTTACAGTGGCTCAGAGGTTAAAGTGTCTGCCTGGAATGCTCCCGGGAGACCCGGGTTCAATCCCTGTGTTGGGAAGATCCCCTGGAGAAGGAAATGGCAACCCACTCCAGTATTCTTGCCTGGAGAATCCCATGGAAGGAGGAGCCTGGTAGGCTACAGTCCATGGGGTCGCAAAGAGTCGGACACGACTGAGCGACTTTACTTACTTACATCTGTTGTAACTAGTTGAACTCATGATGGATATTTTCAAATGTCGGTTAAAGTGTAGGTGGGAATACATGGTTCAAAATTAGTTTGGGATGTATATGACAAAAATTACTGACACACACCAGGTCAGTTTGACCCCAGTAGCTCTGAAGCACCCACCTGTAACTACTTTATTTTCCCCTTATTCCCAATGCATAGACCAAAGGGAACTAAATCAAGATGGATTGAGACAGGAGATGGGAGCATGGCTTATCGGCTTGTGAAAGGGAGCCATAGGTGTCGTGATGAGATGAGGAAGAGATTGGTCTTTTGTTGAGACATTTTCTTTAGGCGGATAAAGCTGGTGAAACAGACTCTTGACCAATTTCCTTTCATAATGACCAGGAAATAAGCAATATCATAAGATACAAGATCTTTGATTTAATAAAGTAATAAAAATGAACCATAACAAAAATACCTGAAAGATATTTACATTTGGTGTTTGAAACTTTCTTGGGTGACTTTATGAAAGAAGAACTCAGTGGGACTCATGCCAGACTGAAGTGATTGTGTTCAACTTAAGGAATTAGTAGCCTTAAGTTGAGCTTCCCATGTGGCGCAGTGGTAACATGCCAATGTGGGAGACACAGGAGACTCAGGTTTGATCCCTGAGTCAGAAGATCCTCTGGAAGGAAATGGCAACCCATTCCAGCATTCTTGCCTGGGAAATCCCATGGACAGAGCAGCCTGACGGGCTACAGACCATGGGGTCACAAAGAGTTTGGATACAACTGAGTATGCATGCATGCAATCTTAGGTTAGCACTTTCTGCCTTACACCCAAGCTTGAGAATTTTCCAAAGCTTGCATTTAGCTGTAATGGCATTTGAGCTATGGGAGTATATAATTCAGGTGGAGGACAATGGAAGCATTAAATTTCCTGACTTGGGCTCTGTGGCTATTTATTTGGAAGATAATTTAATTATGAATTTGTATTTGGCATCTGCTAAAAATAAATTGTGCTTTTCCACATTTACAAAAATACTGCAGTAAAAACTTTTTAGTTCAAAAAAAAGGTTTATTTTTTTAGTTCCAAAAATCTCCCCCAAAAGTGGTTCACAGGAGTCTTGAGCCTTTGCAAGAGCTGATTTCTCTTTCTTACTGGAAGACCCACCCTGTGCTCTGAGCGTTCTCCCATCCTCGCTCTCCCCCCTTGCTGGTGCTTACACCTGCAGGCTGCAGGTGCTGCCACCCCTCTTCCTTCCCCCTCGGGTGTCTAGGCAGCTGCCCTTCTGACCCTGCGTGACCATCCCCACCACACACCGCAGGCTCCCTGAGAGCAGGTCCCCTCGCCTGCCGCCCAGCGCGGGCTCCACGTTCTGGAGCAGGCATACACGTGGGCCCGTGCCAACACCTGTCCATCAGGTTCGAGGACAGAGAACCCTGGGCCCTGGGGAAGGTCGTCCTCCAGAATTAGAGGACTCGCTTGGGAAGGGGCGCACAGGCTCTCATACCCTTCATAGTGAGTCTCAGTGGTTTCACACATCCACCCTGGGTAGAGGCTGCTCACCTCTTGCTGACTAACCATTTGCCACTGACTGGGTTGAGTTCGGGGATTCACAACTATTTTCACCTCAAAACTTCTGAGGGATATAAAACAAGCCCAGACAGGCATCCTCAATCTTATAACCAGATCAAAAGGGGCAGACGAAGTTCTCCCTTACCACAAATGCCTTCTGAGTTTCCAGGGCACGGGAGTGCCTGGAAGCCTGTTCACAGCAGGTGGTTCTAGTGTTACCCCAAGGTGGGTAACTGGGGCTGCCCCAGTGTTTCCTCAGGTTGCAGGCTCTTGAGGTCCCTTTACACTTGAGTGATGCCCGCTGGAGCAGTGGGGGGCAGGGCTGGACCGCACACTTATCCAGGACCTGCTCTGTGCTGAGACCTCCCTCTGACCAGCCCAGCGCCTCCACCTGTGCAAACACTGCCGGTGTTGGTCGCAGCACATGGCACTGCCAGTCTTGGTATACTTGTCTGTCCCCCATGAACTGCGAGTCACCAGAGAGCCGAGACTCTTGGACCTGTGTCCCCAAGTCCAGTCAGGGGGCCCTTCCGAACCTGGCGTGCATTCTGCTCTGGAGACATGCCAGGGGCACCAGGCAGTGAGCTGGCTTCACACCTGGTCCTCATCTCAGTCCATGCCCGTGGGAGGATCACCGCCTCCTCTCCTGGGAGAAACTGAGGCAGAGGGTCCAGGGATGTGCCCCCAGGCAACCAGTCAACCATCCTCCTTGGGTTTGAATCCAGGTCTCTGTGGCCAGAAACCTGTATGCTCCATCACTGTGCTCTTTTTACATTGCAGAGAAAAAGTGTTAGTTTGATTGACCTACTTGTTCAGTGATGGTGACAAAGAGAAAGCGGGAAACCAGAGTTTGCTCAGCCGTCAGGGCCGCCATTGATGGCCGGGCAAGGGAGCAGCTTTGAGTGGGGTTGGCAGGAGGGTCCAGGGGTGACATGTCAGGTAGAGTCGCCAGCTGTGTGGACAAAGCAGCTGGTGCACAGCATCTGAGGTGTGACCGCGTCTCAGCAGACCCCTGGCAGAAAATACTTTGGTGGTATTAATCTGCAGGCAGTGTTTCTTCTCTGCATTTGCCCTCTAATTAAGAGCCTTGCAACAAAAGACAGGAAGCGAGCTAAGAGAAAGAGGTTCTTGTTCAGAAGCGTTCACTGCGTTCAGATACACTGCCTTGCGCATTCGCTTCTCTAAACAATCCCTCCCTTATGTTTCTGATCTTTCTTTGTGAGCTCTTTTGTTAACTATCCGGCAGTTTTTTATTCGCATTCTTTTGTTAATTTGCGGGATCCTAAAGAAAGCAACACCTCAAGGGATTTTCTCCTTGGTGTCCTTTTGGCTTTCTTCATTCTCTGTCTCTCGTCTGCTGTCTGGTTAAAATATCCACCGTCTGGAGTGTGATTATTGTGTCACTTGTCTGTCATTGTCCAAGTCTGTGGAGTTTACACTCAGCATGTGTGTGGTCTTGATCCATTTTAGGCTTCCAGCAACTTACTTACCGAAGGAACAATTTTCAAAAAAACACACTGAAACCACAGCACAACACAATCGCTATTTCCTGGATGACCATAAGCAGCATGTAGGTCATATGTCTTGAGGTTTAAAAGCTATTGCTATATTCAGTGAAAACACACACCTCTGGTCTGCAGTTGGGCCAGAGTTCTAGACACCTGTCCTCCCACCTCAATATTAGGGGGCTTCCTCTCCAAGTGTGGAGCTTTCAGTGAACAGTCTTAGACCACCTCAACGCTCAGTATCAGAAAAATGGATCCCTCACTTTCGTTACACCTACTGTCCCTCATAATGGCTGGACATATGTGCCTCCAGCATCTCAATTCGAGTTGGGTGGAATGAATTCAGGCCTCCATAGTGAGTTACAACTCTGTGCATCGATTCTTTCTGCTCCCCTACGTTGTGCATATTCAGTGCTCAGTAGCCAGTAACCTCAACCAAGGATGCTTTTGTCCTTGTTCTTTTAAATTTTACTTGAGGGTTCTCTTCTAAGAGCATCTCTTATTTAAACCATATCTTACTGTCTCATGTATAAAAATAAAGGGAGAGCCAGACACTGATGAAAAGTGTCATTAATACAGTAAGACAAATTGCACATGTTCCTGAGGAATATTTGTTAGAAGTTCCTGAACAAGGGAGAAGGAAATGGCAACCCACTCCAGTGTTCTTGCCTGGAGAATCCCAGGGACAGCAGAGCCTGGTGAGCTGCCGTCTATGGGGTCGCACAGAGTCGGACACGACTGAAGCGACTTAGCAGCAGCAGCAGCAGCCTGAACAAGATTAATTATTTTGAACTTTGTTTCCATTCTGAAAACCTTAATTTAAAAGAAAAAATATTCATGTTCAAACAACTTCTGTTAAACCAAAGATCAGACTAGAAACAATTGCATTCATCATGTCGTTAGTCTGAATTTTTTTAATGTGTTTACCCATAGTCAGCCTTCTCTGGTAGCTCAGATGATAAAGAATCTGCCTGCAATGCAGGAGACCTGGGTTCAGTCCCTGGATTGGGAAGATCCCCTAGAGAAGGAAATGGCCACCCACTCCAGTATTCTTGCCTGGAGAAATCCATGGACAGAGGAGCCTGAAGGGCTACAGTCCACAGGCTCCCAAAGAGTCAGACACGACTGAGCAACTAACACACACGCACTTACCTATAGTCGTGTACAGGATAAAAATCTCAAAGGTTGGTTAAAAATATGCTGATTTTGGGGGGGGAAATGTTGCTCCCATCACAGATGCAGTTTCGGGCAACTCGGGCCGGGGGAGCTCACTGGCGTGGTGGCTGACTTCCCCTTGTGTGTGTCGTCCAGTGAGCCTGTCCGTGGGGCCTGGTGGTCCCTGCAGTGTGGATGGGGTCCCCCCAGTGCCATCGGAGGCCGAGGAGACCGTGTCCGTCAGCAGCTGCTTCGCCTCGGAGGACACCACGGAGGACTCGGGTGTGATGAGCTCCCCCTCGGACATTGTGTCCCTGGATTCCCAGCACGGCAGCACGAAATCCAAAGACAAGTGGGGCACAGACCTGGAGGACTGCAGCGACCAGGACCTGGCTGGGACGCCAGAGCCGGGCCCCCCGAAGAGCCCCTGGTGGGAGAGGAGCAGCTCTGAGCACCGGCATCTGAGGTGAGGCGCGGGCCTGCTGGGATGGGGGGTCCACTCCAGCCTCAAAGGACGGAGGTCTCTGTCCCGGTGAGCCAACCAGGGCTCAGTAGGGATCCCCTGCATGCCAGGCGCCCTCAGAGGTCACCACACCCTGACTGGGGATGTGTTGCACCTGGTTCTGTCTTCATGCTATTTCTAGCTACCCAGATATTTATAAATAATACATAGTATCAGCTTGTTCCCTTTTACCTTTCATATAAACGGTACCATAATCTGTTTCCACTCAATATCATGTGTTTAAGATTTATCCCTGGTGACGTGTGTGTCATTAGTCCACTCACTTATCCATTTCTTTATGAATGGACACTTGAGTCATTCTGGTTTTTCAGGCCTGAAGTCAATGAGCAAGTTATACATATGTATAGATATAGTTTTTCAGAAGAGGAATGATTAGACCTTCAGAGAAAATTCAGCTTTTTGGAATGTTGGCAAATTGCTCAGAAATGATGAGCTGGTGGCCACGCCCTCCAGCTGTCTGTAGAGACCTGCCCACCAACATGCACACCAGTATGTGGATGAGCGGGCATCCACATACTGTAAATTGCTGCACTCCTGTAGGCACCAAGTGGCATCTCTGTGGCTTTAAGATACACGACTCTGATTAGTAAGGATGAGCATCTTGTCATGTGTATGCTAGAAAGTCAGTCTCCTCTTCTATGAATTGTCTTTTCACAGCCTTTTTTTAACAATATTTGGGGATGCTACTTTTATCTTAATCATTAATGTCGCCTTAGTTATATATACACAAAGAGTCTCTAATACTGTGGCTTGAATTTAGCTTTATTTTATTGTATAAAAATGCTTTTTGATTTGAATATTCTTGAATTTGTCCTCCTTCTCTGGAATGTATATGGTATTTGAATATTTGAGAGATCCTTCTCATACCGCAGAGGACTAGAGATTGTCAGAATTTCTTGTAAAAGCTTCAGTGTTGTTTTCTCACCTTTGGGCTTCTTGTTCACCTGGAGTTTATTTTCAGGTGTGACATGAAGAAGGAATCTATTTTCCCCACTGATTCCTAGTTCCATGTCAGTCCTTCATCAAGTTTCCATATACACATCAGTCTGTTCCTGGTACCCTTTCCATAGACTGGTTAATATGTCTCTGCATCAGCGCCCTGTTACAATTCCTTGCTTCATTTGTAATTAGAAAGGCAGGTTAATCCTCAGCATCTTATCCTTCTTTTTTGTTATTGAAGTATACCACATTAGCTTTAGGTGTACGTGATTCATTTACGTATATACACACATATATTTTATATATGTATACACACATATATAGTATATGTATATACATACATATTTTATATATGTATACATGCATACATAGTCTATATACACACACACACATATGTTTTTATATATGTATACACATATATATTATATGTATATACACTCATATATATGATATGTATGTCAGTTCAGTTCAGTTGCTCAGTCGTGTCCAACTCTTTGTGACCCTATGAACCACAGCACGCCAGGCCTCCCTGTCCATCACCAACTCCCGGAGTCCACCCAAGCCCATGTCCATTGAGTCGCTGATGCCATCCAACCATCTCATCCTCTGTCGTCCCCTTCTCCTCCTGCCCCCAATCCCGCCCAGCATCAGGGTCTTTTCAAATGAGTCAGTTCTTCACATCAGGTGGCCAAAGTATTGGAGTTTCAGCTTCAACATCAGTCCTTTCAATGAACACCCAGGACTGGTCTCCTCTAGGATGGACTGGTTGGATCTCCTTGCAGTCCAAGGGACTCTCAAGAGTCTTCTCCAAAACCACAGTTCAAAAGCATCAATTCTTTTGCACTCAGCTTTCTTTATAGTCCAACTCTTACATCCATACATGACCACTGGAAAAACCATCGCCTTGACTAGACTGACCTTTGTTGACAAAGTCACGTCTCTGCTTTTAATATGCTCTCTAGGTTGGTCATAACTTTCCTTCCAAGGAGTAAGTGTCTTTTAATTTCATGGCTGCAATCACCATCTGCAGTGATTTTGGAGCCCAGAAAATGCATGTGAAAGTGAAAGTATTAGTCACTTAGTGGTGTCTGACTTTTTGTGACCCCATGGACTATAGCCCACCAGGCTCCTCTGTCCATGGAATTATCTACACAAGAATACTGGAGTGGGTTGCCATTCCCTTTTCCAGGGGATCTTCCCAACCCAGGGATCGAACCCAGTCTCCTGCATTCCAGGCAGATTCTTTACTGTGTGAGCCACCAAGGAAGCCCATATATGCATACACACAAACACACACACACACACACACACACATGTTCTTTTTCAGATTCTTTTCCCTTATAGGTTATTACAAAATAGTGAGTAGAATTCGCTGTACTATATATACAGTAGGTCCTTGCTGTTTATCTGTTTTACACTTTGTAGTGTGTATATGTTAATCCCAATATCCTAATTTATCCTCCACCCCCTTTCCCCTTTCATAATCATAAGTTTGTTTTCTATGTCTGTAAGTCTCTTGCCATTTTGGAAATAAGTTCATTTGTATCTTTTTTTTCTTCTTTTAGATTCCACATATAAGCGATAGCATATGATACCTGTCTTTCTCTGTCTGGCTTACTTCACTTAATATGATAATCTATTTTTTTCACCTTTAAGATCATTTTAAGAACCAATCACACAAGGTTTTGAAACATTAATAGAAGTAAAATAGGATTATTTTTACTGTGAGTTGATCACCAAAATGAGTGAGTGCCCTTATGTTTTTATGTTCTGTTTCCACTTTATCCAAATGAACACTCAAGGCTCTGTGTGGTTAATCTAACTGTGGTGTCAATACTATTATTTTGGTTTACTTTTAGCTATCAGTTTATCACAAGCATTCCCCTAGGGGGTTGTATACACCCTCTAACAGTAAAGCTCTCTAATCTTAAGGAAAATTCCAAGACCGTATTTTATTAGCCAGGAAATGAGAAGGTGGCAATTGGTCCCTTTTGCCTCTGGCCCATATTGGATACCTTGAACTGAGATTGGCCTGTTTGTAGAGGGAAATTATTTCATTTCCTTCATCGTCCACTTAAATGTAAAGGAGAATAGCTTTCTAGTAATCTTCAGAAGTGTCTGGTTGTCTTGCATGGGGCTGGTACACCTTGAGCTCTCTATCTGACACTGATCAGATATGTTACTTCGATACCCAGGGATGCTCATGCAAGAGTCCTGGTGGATTTCCTGGCATTAACCCAGAGGTAGAATCTTGCTGACTTCAAATATGATCATGTTGTCTGCTGCCACAGCCAGAATAATCACAGGGTCTTTGGAACCTGATGTTTTATTCAAACAGGGAGCCGGTCATGTTTATCTCCCCTCTTCTCTGGGGTGCCGCTGAATTTGAGAGTAATGTGGAGGGGGAGGAGGGGGTTCTGGACCCTCATATACCCACATGGAATCCCACCACCATGGACTAGTTGCCTGGCCTTTGTGGGTCACTTAACTTTGCTGAGCCTCGATTTTGCTTATACCTGTGCAGATAACGCCTTCTACCTGTCACAGGTGAGGCAGCTGCTGGGTGCCTGTGCATGTGTTCAATGCCTACTGAATGACCATTGAGGAGGACCCACTGACTAAATTGTCACTCTTAATTTAGGAACTGGAGCACCGTGAATTTTCATGGCACACCAACCTGCCGCTTTTAGGCTTCAGCCCCAAATGAAGATGACAGTGATCTCTGGGGCCCGCTGCCCTGTCTGTGCTTCCCCTTTGTTTGCTCAGAGCTGGGATCAACTCTCTGCCCATTATTTTCCATAGAATATCTGTAGGTTTTCTTTTTAAAAACAAGAGTTATCTCCATTGACAAAAGGTGTACTCAGAGACTTCAGCAGGATGCATTACATTTTTCTGTCCAAATGCATAATTTTATTGATGTCAAGATTACTTAAAATCGGTGGCAACCATGTTAAGCAGGAGTTAGAGACTCAGAGGTCACAGGGTGCAGGGAAAAGCACAGGTTTTCTCTAAAGAGTGCAAGCCCGTGGCTTCCTTCACTTGTCACCTTGAGAGATTATAGAGCCACTGTGGCTGGCTTTTGAAGAGAAGCCAGAAATCTAGATTTTTTTTTTTTTTTTTTTTTTGAGGTCTCCCAAATTTTAAATCTTGGAAACCATTTCAAACACTCAGGGCCAAAAAAAAAAAAAAAACACACACATCTGTGTGCTGGGCGGGCAGGTCCCAGATGTGGGCTTCACTGAGTGCTCAACACCTCAGCACGTCCTGCTCTGCTCACTCATCTAGCAACTGCAGAATCACTGTGATGATCTGGATATCTCCTGGGATCTATCTCTTGAAAAATAATTCTTCAGAATAAATTTTAGAACTTCTATGTTCTCCCCTTTGAAGACAAGAGTATAGAGTCTCTTACAAATTCTGCAGCAAAGCAACCGATCTGAATCCTACCTCTGCTCAGCCTCTAATGTCTTATAGAATGAGTTCTGCTGAGCACTTTGAGAGATGCTGTCCTGTGTCATCCTCTACACCGTCATGCAGCATTTACACATATGCTCCCCAGATAGAGAGGCTGGAGAAGGAATGCCCTGCTCCTGATAAGTGGTGCCTCCAGGCATGTGCTGTTTGGTCCTGTCCACAGACTAGGGCATTGAGAGCCTGGCCAGCAGAAAGGCACCAAAGGCTGAAGGCGGAGGGGAGGTTGGCCAGACTGTCGCAGGGGCTGACCAGTCCTGGGCCAGAGGGCATGTCAGGAAAGCGTGTGTGATTCACAATGGAGCAGATGATTTCAGGTGTCCAGACTAGCCAGTGGTCCACTGGAGAGGGGAATGGCAAGCCACTTCAGTATTCTTGCCTTGAGAACCCCATGAACAGTATGAACAGGCAAAATGATAGGATATCAAAAGAGGAACTCCCCAGGTCATTAGGTGCCCAATATGCTACTGGAGATCAGTGGAGCAATAAGTCCAGAAAGAATGAAGGGATGGAGCCAAAGCGAAAACAATACCCAGTTGTGCATGTGACTGGTGATAGAAGCAAGATCCGATGCTGTAAAGAGCAATACTGCATAGGAACCTGGAATGTCAGGTCCATGAATCAAGGCAAATTGGAAGTGGTCAAACAAGAGATGACAAGGGT
>SJYT01011365.1:712563-808934 GCA_006410635.1 Cephalophus harveyi
TTGACTCATTGGAAAAGACTCTGATGCTGGGAGGGATTGGGGGCAGGAGGAGAAGGGGACGACCGAGGATGAGATGGCTGGATGGCATCACTGACTCGATGGATGTGAGTCTGAGTGAACTCCGAGAGATGGTGATGAACAGAGAGGCCTGGCGTGCTGCGATTCATGGGGTCGCAAAGAGTCGGACACGACTGAGCGACTGAACTGAACTGAGTCTAGCCAGGGCTCAAGTTCAATGAGAAGAGAACCTATGCTAGGGGGTTGACAGCCCAGAATCAAGCTGAAATAGAGAGCAGAGCCCACTGCTGTTCACAGAGGTGTGGTCTTGACCTTGCCCACCTAGAAAGGGCCCTGTGTTGGAGCTCTGCCCAGGAGCACACATGTTCAATGACTGGGAGATGCAGTAATAACAAAGAACATGATTTCCCACACTTGTGCTCCCAGGAGAAGATGGACAGGGCAACAGGGACAGATGTGTGTCTGCTCAAGCTGCCAGCTCCTCCCTTCCTGTGCTGGACGCCCCTGGGCCGCCAGTAGAGAGGGTGGCCACTGGAAGGAGATAGTACTCTGATCTCAGTGCCTGGGGCCGCTCCCTGAATCCGCCTCCTGGCTCCACCCTGCATGATTCTAACACCTGGCTACTACAGCTCATCCTAAGGTGCCATTTGTGTCTCTGGGGACATGTTCTTCCTGCACTGGTCAAGAGCCTGGCTGTGATAGTGAGGCTTCTCGATCCTTGGAGTGCCAGGCCTCAGAGGCTCAGGAAACAGAAGTTACCCTTTGCTGTGACAGGCACAGCTGGGCCTCTCCAGGGTTCTGATGGGTCGTGAAGCCATCCCCAACAGACTCAAGCACCCCAGCTTATAGAATCTCTGGCATGGGACATGTCCCCAAGGGGAAATAAGGAGTGTTTGTGGTTTTCAACTTTGCCAGGGTGCCCTTTAATACTGTCACCCCTCTGATACATAGGGATTCATTAAGTATTGGAAGGAATGGTGGAATATCTTTTGTGACCTGCAAAGACCTCAGTTTGTAAGGTCTATAAAGCTCTAGTTACTGGGCTGTTTCTCCGTCCTCTGCTGTCTGCTTTCTGCAGATAGCCCAGTCATGCACTTTTTTGGCTAGGGGGTCCCACTTTGACGAATTGGAGGTAAGGACTGTTTGCTGCAGAAATGCTGCTGCCTGTTCAAGGAGAGCCTGTGGTGTTGGCCTCAACTGAAAGCATTTTTCTTAAGCTGTTCAGTCCAGTGACAAAGTGCACGGCTCCTGCTCATGCACTTGAATTTGAAGTCTCTGCTCCTTGCAGTCATGGCTACCCCTTCCTCAAGGGTAGCATTGGCTGGCCTCCAATTAATGCTGTGGCAGTGAAGATTTTGAATTGGAAAGTCTCGAGAATAAACACCAGTATTCTAAAGAAAGCAAACATGAAGGCTTGGGAATGACTGGAGTATGCTTTGTGTGCTGTGATCGGAAAATGATATGTTTTGCATCAAGTCCAATTATAATTTGCATTGCAAAATAAATCTGTGCTCTCAGTTCAAATTTGACTCAGCAAGTGGGACAACAAATTTCCAGAGTCTCCCTCTAAATGTATAACAGACAGCAAATAACCTCCTTCAGGAAGAATTCAGCCCATGTGGTGATGGCCCATCATCCTGAGGGCACCTAGGAGTGATCTCTTCACAGTACTGCCCTGAGTAGGAGGTGTGATGCCCAGAGACGCTCTCCTTCCCAATGCATCTGTCCTTCATATATGACGCAGGCCAACTCTCCTCATTCTTACAGAGCAACTCAACATGAAGACTAGAAAGTCCGTGGTCAGACTGCCTGGCATCATATCTGCCCTGAGTCAGTGACTTGACCTCTTGCTTTTTAGAAGAACAGCCATGACCAACCCAGACAGCATATTAAAAAGCAGAGACATCACTTTGCCAACAAAGGTCTGTCTGGTCAAAGCTATGGTTTTTCCTGTTGTCATGTATGGATGTGAGAGATGGACTATAAAGAAAGCTGAGCACTGAAGAATTGATGCTTTTGAACTGTGGTGGTGGAGAAGACTCTTGAGAGCCCCTTGGACAGCAAGGAAATCAAACCAGTCAATTCTTAAGAAAATCAACTATGAATATTCACTGGAAGGACTGATGCTGAAGCTACAGCTCCAATACTTTGGCCACCTGATGCGAAGACCTGACTAATTGGAAAAGACCCTGATGCTGGGAAAGATTGAGGGAAAGAAGAGAAGGGGGCAACAGAGGATGAGATGGTTGGATGGCATCACTGGCTCAATGGAAATGGGTTTGAGCAAACTCAAGGAGATCGTGAAAGACAGGGAAGCCTGGCGTGCTGAAGTTCATGGGGTTGCAAAGAGTTGGACGTGACTCAGCGACTGAACAACGACATAGTTGATTTACCGTGTTGTGTTAGTTTCCGGTGACAGCAAAGTGATTCAGCCATACATATATATCTATTCTTTTTCGTATTCTTTCCCCTTATTTTTTCCATATTTTTTCCCTCATAGGTTATTACAAAACATTAAGTGTAGTTCCCTGTGCTATACAGTAGGCCCTTGTTGGTTATCTATTTTACATATAGTGGTGTGTGTATGTCAAGCCCAAGCTCCTAATGTATCCCTCCTCCTCTTTCCCCACTTGGTAACTACGTGTTTGTTTTCTCTGTCTGTGGGTCTTTTTCTGTTTTGTATATGAGTTCATTTATATCACCTTTTATTTTTAGATTCCACACAGAAGTGATGGAGAAGGCAATGGCACCCCACTCCAGTACTCTTGCCTGACAAATCCCATGGACGGAGGAGCCTGGAGGGCTGCAGTCCATGGGATCGCTCAGGGTCGGACACGACTGAGCGACTTCACTTTCACTTTTCACTTTCCTGCATTGGAGACGGAAATGGCACCCGACTCCAGTGTTCTTGCCTGAAGAATCCCAGGGACGGGGGAGCCTGGTGGGCTGTCGTCTATGGGGTCGCACAGAGTCGGACACGACTGAAGTGACTTAGCAGCAGAAGTGATATCATGTGATAATTATCTTTGTCTAGTTTATGTCACTTAATATGATAATCTCTAGGTCCATCCATGTTGCTGCAAAAGGCATTATTTCATTCTTTCTGAGGTCTCTCTCTCTCTCTCTCTCTCTATATATATATATATATATACACACACACACACCAGATCTTCATTATCCATCCCTCTGTTGATGGACATCTAAGTTGCTTCCATATTGTGGCTATTGTAAATAGTGCTGCAGTGAATATTGGAGTACATGCGTCTTCTTGAATTATTATTTTCTCTGGGTATATGCCCAGAAGGGGTATCACTGGGTCATATATTAACTCTGTCTTTCTATTTTAAAGAACCTCCATGTTGTTCTCCGTAGTGGCTGCAACCAGTTTACATCCCCACCAGCAGCGTAGGAGGGTTTCCTTTTCTCCACATCCTCTCCAGCATTTATTGTTTGTAGACTTTTTGGTGATGACCCTTCTGGCCTGTGTGAGGTGATACCTAACTGTAGTTTGGGGACTTGACCTCTCACTTCAGTGTTCTTGTCAGTACAGTGGAAATCTGTGGTACCACCCCCTTAGAATGGTGCCTGACATATGCTAGCCTTCAGAAATTGATGGCTGGTTTTATCGTTATTATTGTTGATGTTGTTTATTTAAAACTTCCTGAGGAAGGACAGAAACTTGATTTGTTGAAGAATCCTTATAACTGTGTCTACCTCTGACCACCTGCCTGAGTTAACTGTTTACAGCATCTTTGACTGAAAAGAAACCATGCGCACACACGCGTGCATGCATACATTCGTGTGTAGCTAGATGCGGAGATGGAGGAGGCAATGGCACCCCATTCCCATGTTCTTGCCTGCAGAATCCCATGTACAGAGGAGCCTGGGGGGGCTATGGGGTCACAAAGTGCCAGACACGACTGAGCGACTGAACAATAACAAGACGTTGAGAGAGACAGAGGGCTGTCAGCTCCTGCCTGCTTACAGGCATACTAGTAGAACTAGCATTATTTCTAAACTCTCATGTCCCGAAGGCAGTCTTGCTGGAATCAGGCAGTTCATCTCTCGGTGTATCAACACTGTGAAACTGTCACTCCTGGGGTCTGTTTTGGGAACATTAGTTCCACAGGAATGCTATAAGGAGTCAATGAGAGAGACTGGGTAAGTGGGTATCAGGCTCTGTTTTGCAACAGTAGACCACACTGAAATCATGTTCAGAGCCTCAAAAGACAGAAACTATAGCTTCCCGGGGGGAAAGGTGTCTCCCTTAAATGTCCACTGACCGCCCATCCTCCACCTAGCAATTGCTAAGCCCCTTCTCAGCCCCCACCTCTTTGTGAGTGGTGGGCATCAGGGCTGTGGAAGAGAGAAACCATGCCAGTGTCTGCAGGGCTGATGGTTTCACGGCATTTGTGGAACTGAGTCTGTGCAGGTTTTGGGTGGAGGGACTAGAAAGTGGCTCTGCTCCTGGCTTTGCAGCTCTAGAACTTTGTAACTACAGGAGCACTCTGACCTAGCAGCATTTGGAGATATTTTATACTTTCTAGAACCCTGCAACTTCCTAGCTCTAGGAAGGAACATTCAGAAACATTCTATATATTCTAGATCCTAAAACCTTGTATCTATAGGAACTTTGTAACTATAAGAGCATTTAGAAACATTTTATACATTCTAGACCCTGAAACTTCCTTAACTGTGAGAACTCTGTGACCACAGAAACATTTAGATATATTGTTTACCTTCTAGAATGCTGCAGTTTTGTAACTAAAGGATCTTTGTGCCAGCAAGAGCATTTAGAATCATTTAAGCATCTGGTCCCATCACTTCTTGGGAAATAGATGGGGAAACAGTGGAAACAGTGTCAGACTTTATTTTGGGGGCTCCAAAATCACTGCAGATGGTGATTGCAGCCATGAAATTAAAAGACGCTTACTCCTTGGAAGGAAAGTTATGACCAACCTAGACAGCATATTAAAAAGCAAAGACATTACTTTGTCAACAAAAGTCTGTCTAATCAAGGTTTTTCCAGTGGTCATGTATGAATGTGATAGTTGGACTGTGAAGAAAGCTGAGCACCAAAGAATTGATGCTTTTAAACTGTGGTGTTGGAGAAGACTCTTGAGAGTCCCATGGACTGCAAGGAGATCCAACCAGTCCATTCTAAAGGAGATTAGTCCTGGGTGTTCTTTGAAAGGAATGATGCTAAAGCTGAAACTCCAGTGCTTTGGCCACCTCATGCGAAGAGTTGATTCATTGGAAAAGACTCTGATGCTGGGAGGGATTGGGGGCAGGAGGAGAAGGGGAAGACAGAGGATGAGATGGCTGGATGGCATCACCGACTCGATGGACGTGAGTCTGAGTGAACTCTGGGAGTTGGTGATGGACAGGGAGGCCTGGCGTGCTGCGGGTGGCAAAGAGTCTGACACGACTGAGCGACTGAACTGAACTGAATACCTTTCAGAATGCTAAAACTTTGTAACTATACTAACAAAGGAACATTTAAAAACATTTAAGATGGGGGCAGGGAAGGGACTATGCTATGGGTACAGTGGCTACCATACTAATTAAAAAATTAATGTTAAAGTATTTAATGAAAAGTAATCTTGCTTATTATTTTTTACCTTTTTAATGTGATTACAAGAAGATTTCAAATTACACATGTAGCTCATATCACATTTCGACTGGACACCATTGTTCTAGAACTCTGAAGCTTTGTAAATAGAAGGCCATTTGTAAATGGAACGCGGAAGTTAAGCATATATGACTGTCACAACTGTATATTTTCCCAGGCTCCTTGCCTTTAGTTTATCAAGTGATTGTTTTGAATTCCCATGGGTTGTTTTGGTTGTCGTCAGCAATTGAATTGCTAGCTGAAAAGGACATCTTTTTCCTCTCAGATTTTTTTTTCTGTGACTGGTTAAAATATTTAAAGAAACTTTCCTAGCCACATCAAAAAGAAAATGATTTAATGCGCTGGAGTGGGGAAGGTCTGTGCACACTCTGTTTTCTCTCTGATATAAACAGGGAAAGAATGAAAGGCGCCTGTTTGCCTGGGCGCTGATTTCACGGGTGCTGTTGGCCCTCCTGCGGGAGGGGGTGCCGAGCCCATCGCTGGCCCCGCCCACCGAGGGCGGCGGCCTGCGGCCCCCAGCCCCGCCCCCGAGGCTGCTCCGTTGCTGGGAGTGCTTGCTGGAAGCGGCAGCACCGTCCTCCGTCCCCTTGTGTTCGGCGGCAGCGGCTTGTCCGCGGCGGTGTTCTCTGTGGAGTCACCTTCCGTGGGAGGAAAGGCTACTGGTGATGTTTATTCAACACGCGCAGCTGGTATCCGAACGTCTGCACTGCGTGTTTGCCCTCACTTTCTTGGTCTCAAGCCAAAACAAACTGTCAATAAGAAACCTATATTAGAAGCCGGGGTGTGTGCTGGGCATGAGGAATGATGCCCGGAGAAAAACACCTGTGCAGCTGACTTTCAGCTCAGAAGAGGCCGTGGTGTTTCTGGGCAACTGTGCCTCTTTGGGACACATCCTAGGGGCTCTCCTGCTAAGCCCGCAGAATCTGCCCTCCAAGCCCGGGGACCCGGTGCTTCCAGCTTGTTGTTCCCGGAAGAGAGGAAGGGTTATAATCAATTAGAAGTGGATGGGGTGGGGGAGGAACGCAAATCACATTCTGCTAAATCTCTCCTCGCTGAAGCTCTATGTTGGAAAGCAAAATAGATACACCACCACTGGTATCTTTGGACCAGAAAATCCGTTCATGCAGAATCCCAGAATCCAGAGAGCGGTAGCCCCCCTCTGCCTTGCATCGAGAGCGGCACCAGCTGCAGAAGTGAAGTGGTCACAGGCCTCGCCTTGCCCCACCCCAGAGCTGCTTGGGAGAAGCGCCAGTCAAGGACCTGGGTTCCCTTCCTCCAGAGCACTCCCAAGGCCACTGGCTTCTGTCGGTGTCCACTCTCTCCTCCTGGACGAGCAGTGCCCCAGGGAATCAGGTCCACACTGGGGTGTCAGGAGCAAGGGTGGGCCAGAGGTGGATGGGGGTGTCAGCACAGTGTAGAGCTGAGCGTCTGGGGAAAACCTCTGATTGTACAAGAGGCAGATGGAAGAAAGGGGTGGGCAAGACTGCTGAGCTAAGTGGAGGGCAGAGGACGAGATGTAGGGACCCCAGACTTCACGAGAGGGCCTGGATGGGAGGTGAGATGGGCAGGCGGAGAGCGGATCTGAAGTTCTGAGCCTGGGGCTTGGCCACTGATGGTTAGATGAGGCGGCTCAGGCCAGCGTCTGGGTGGGAGGAGCGTGGTGGAGGGCTGGGTCAGGCCCTGCTGTAGGATTTATGGCTGTCCCACAGTGGTTTAGGATCATCACTGGGATTGCTAGGCTCTCAGTAGCAAAATAAAATTATAAACGCAACATACTATGTGTATTGGGCATGGTATAACAAATCTGTAAACTGCTTTTCATAAAATAATTAGTGATCATTAGAGGGCTTCCCGGTGGCACTAGTGGTAAAGAACCCACCTGCCCAGTGCAGGAGCTGCAGGGGACCTGGGTTCGATCTCTGGGTCGGGAAGATCCCCTGGAGGAGGGCATGGCAACCCACTCCAGTATTCTTGCCTGGAGAATCCCATGGACAGAGAGGAGCCTGGTGGGCTACAGTCCATGGGGTTGCAAAGAATCAGACACAAAGAGGACCAAAGAATCATTTTAAATGTTGTCTGTTTGAAAAAAAATCACCTCATCACTCAAGCCGCCTTGTACCAAAATGAGCATACTTCAGGAACAAAGGATAAAATATTTGCCTAATCCATCCATTTCAACAAATCACCGTGGCTGGTAGTGGTGTCTAGATTTCTGAGTCACCCTTGTCTTCAGACACAGATTCCTTTTAGATCATCATGACCCTCCTGGATGGAGCTGTATGTCTTCATTTCTTCACATAACATGTGGGCTTCATCTGTGACCTGTGTTTCCACCCCCA
Source organism: Cephalophus harveyi (assembly GCA_006410635.1). Classification (NCBI taxonomy): domain Eukaryota; kingdom Metazoa; phylum Chordata; class Mammalia; order Artiodactyla; family Bovidae; genus Cephalophus; species Cephalophus harveyi. The sequence continues at coordinate 720,553 of SJYT01011365.1, forward strand.
CATCATAATCACATATCGATGCAGCAGTGGAGGGAACTCCCTGCGGCCAGAAGCTGGAGATGTCTCCCCATGAATACGATGAACATGGTAGTTCATATTTTCCTTCCACAGGATTATTAAGGCAAATTATCAAAAGAGAGGCTAAAGAACCAAAGGTTCTACAAAGTTAAAACTATGTTTTTGCATCTTGATGTACCTGTTTGTGTTGCTTTCCAGTTTAAACCAGGAGCAACAAGTCTAAGAGTCTCAGATTCCTTGCATTTTCATCAGTTCAAGATGATTTTCATTCTCTAGTTTACCTTTAATAAAGTAATATCATCAGTGGAACTTTTCTCTTAAATTATTTTTTAATTCATTTTCTTCTAAGAGTACATTGTTTTATTTTCATTGAAGTATAGCTGATTTTGTTTAGTCACTAAGTCTTGTCTGACTCTTTGTGACCCCATGGACTGCAGCACGCTAGGCTTCCCTGTCCTTCACTATCTCCTGGAGTTTGCTCAGAGTCATGTCCATTGAGTCAGAGATTCTATCCCACCATCTCATCCTCTGTCACCCCCTTCTCCTCCTGCTCTCAATCTTTCCCTGCATCCGGGTCTTTTCCAATGAGTTGGCTCTTTGCATCAGGTGGCCAAAGTATTGGAGCATCAGCTTCAGCTTCAGCATCAGTCCTTCCAGTGAATATTCAGGGTTGATTTCCTTTAGGATTGACTGGTTTGATCTCCATCATGATGTATTAGATGCAGATGTACAGTTAAGTAAATATGCATATACATTTACTTATATAATATGCACATGAATGTATACATGTATAGAACTTAAACTTAGTCACTCAGTCATGTCTGACTCTTTGCAACCCCATGGACTGTAGCCTGCCAGGCTCTTCTGTCCATGGGATTCTCCAGGCAAGAATACTGCAGTGAGTTGCCATTCCCTTCTCCAAGGGATCTTCCTGACCCAAGGATTGAACGGTTGAGCCTGGGTCTCCCGCATTGTAGGCAGATTCTTTACTGTCTGAACCACGAGGAAAGCTGTCATACATACATACACGTATGTATGTATGTACATATACATTCTTTTTGAGATTCTTTTCTCTTATAGGTTATTATAAAATATTGAGTGTAATTCCATGTGCTATAGTTTTTAATTCTTATTGATATCATTCTATTCCCATAGGACAATGTGATTTTGCATACTTTGAAGGGAAGGCAAATACTCTGAAGGAAAAGTGTAGATATAATTTTGTCTGACTAGGCTTTAAGCGAGAAGGCAATGGCACCCCACTCCAGTACTCTTGCCTGGAAAATCCCATGGACGGAGGAGCCTGGTGGGCTGCAGTCCATGGGGTCGCTAAGAGTCGGACACGACTGAACGACTTCACTTTCACTTCTCACTTTCATGCATTGGAGAAGGAAATGGCAACCCACTCCAGTGTTCTTGCCTGGAGAATCCCAGGGACGGGGGAGCCTGGTGGGCTGCCGTCTATGGGGTCGCACAGAGTCGGACACGACTGAAGTGACTTAGCAGCAGCAGCAGCAGCAGGCTTTAAGCATTCTAAACCAGGAACCAACCTTTGAAAAACACTGTTTTCCATTTCAAATACTACTTTAGAGAGCCCTTACCATTTTTTTCTGCCATATACTTGATTGAATATATAAATTAAAATTCTGTGGAAGAGAAAGACACAAGTCTAGTAAATGCATCCAATTAAGTCTTATGGCAAAAGCAACAGGAAAGGCAAGTCTTGTGCCTCTGTGGTCGTTGTTAATTGGTCCATAGCCGCACACATCTCGGCCAGCGCCCTTTGTCTGCTGTGTCAGAGGACATTAGCTGAGTTGGATCTGGAAGCCACTTCCTGGCTCCCAAAGGGACACAGTCACCAAGTAAGAAAGACTCATTTACCAGAACACAAACTCTGCTATGTAAGTGAGGACGGTACAAAGCACATTTCATGCATCATTATCTCGGCCTGATTAGTAACAATGGAAACTGGTCCTTGATTCTAACGATCAGCGGGAAAGACCTTCCGCTTTTGCAGAAGAGGGACAATCACCCTGTACATGTCTCTGTTCTTGGCACCACAAGACAAAAGAGAGCAGAGCCTCTGCAAGGGCTGCTCTCAAATCGCTTTGGCAGCTGTTGTCTCCAAGATGCTACTGTCCAGGGCTGAAGAGAAGGAAAGCCCAGCGCTCCCCAGCAGGTAGGGACGTCTCCCTGGACACCCGGGTGGCAGGGCCGTGAGGCGCCTGTGGACACAGACGTGCCAGCCCTCCCGGCTCAGGAGCCCCTGTGAGCAGGGACAGCTGCACTCTCAGCCGCTCAGCACACGGTCACTTCTCTGGGAAGCGGCGATCATGACCTTGCCTGCCTTCTAACTGCTTGTGAGGCTTCCCGTGGGATGATCTGGGCAAAAGAGCCCACGTGGGAAGGCTCACGGTGTGCAGAGGTTGCTTCCCTGGCCGCCCTCCCCCGTCCAGTCACTGCCGTGTGGGCAGTGGGCAGAGGGGCGGTCACTGCTGCCCGGAAGTTCACTGTTGGAGTGGTCGTCGCTGTGCACCACACACACGCATGTCCATACACACAGCGTATACACACCACACACACACAGACACACACCGCATCTGTGTCTCAGGCCTTCCAAGGACAGCAGCGCCTATGCAATGGCCTGACTGTNGTGGGGAGGGGGCACGGCCAGAGGGGCGGTCACTGCTGCCCGGAAGTTCACTGTTGGAGTGGTCGTCGCTGTGCACCACACACACGCATGTCCATACACACAGCGTATACACACCACACACACACAGACACACACCGCATCTGTGTCTCAGGCCTTCCAAGGACAGCAGCGCCTATGCAATGGCCTGACTGTAAGTTGTACCTGCCTCTGGTATTTCCAGAAAAGAGTGACATAAATAATGAGCTAAATGAATGCTCCCTTTTCTTCTTGGTTTTCTCTAGAAACGGAAAAGCTGCCCCAGCCTCACACGAGGAGGAGGAAATATTCATGACTGGACAGTTCCAGAAAAGCCTTGCAGAACTGGACGCGGACCTGGAAGGTAAGCACCGCCCCTCCTGCCTGGACGTCTTCGCCGGGGCCAGGCACCCTGAGGGCTGTCAGGGCTGCTGACTGTGTGACTACGCGCAGATGTGTGCAGAGGAGATGTGGCTCTGAGAGAGGAAGGCCCAGGCTGAGGGCCAAGCACACAGGGAGCTCAGCTTCCGGAGAGGCCGTGCACCTGGGCGCCCGAACAGTGCCGAGGAAATGTCCGAGCAGCCTGCTCTGAGTAATACTGATTCTGCACGTTAAAAGTCTGCACACATAAACCAAAGAAGAAGTTCTCAGCCCTCAGATGAGTTAGGGAAACACTGGGTGCCACTCTGGCAAACAGGGCTCTGTATTAAACCTCCCCCCCATGACCTGCTAACATGTGGTCTGACTTTCAATGAGGAACACAGCACGCAGCATCTCACCAGGGATCCCTGTTCCCAGGGGCGTCCCAGGGACTGCACTTCTGTACATGTATTGGACAGAATAGTGTAAGGTCTGAGCAGATACAAACCAGCTCAGTGAACAACCGGAAATCTTTCCAACAAAGCACACAGACTAGAAAGTAGATAAAGGCCTTGCCCAACAACCAAATAAAACAAGAAGGAGGCAGATTCCAGAGCTGACCCAGCCTTTTGTCTGACTCACTTTTCCATTTTCTGTCCTCAAATGGGGTTGACAGAGCTAAGAAACCTTTATCAACCTTGGTCTGTCCCTCAGACTCTGCCTGCAGGCCCACTGTGTCCTTTAGGGCTAATGATTGGGGGCTCAAGGCATTGTCACCTGCCTCTTAGGAAGCAGAACAAAAGCAACTTGACCCATAGATTCTGTGGTGCTCCTTGTGAACCAAATCAAGAGGAAAGTAAAAATCCCAAATCCACCTTCCCATCCTGCTCTGAGGTGGTGTTTACTGAGGGCTTGGACTTCAACATCAATTTGTAAGTAAAGATACTGGCAAAATGTGGTACCTCAGTGCCTGCCACCAAGGCATCGTGAATCTGCAGACAGGTCTTTGATTGGGTCCTGTGTGCTGAGACTGGCTCTGGGCATGTGTAGACGAAAACCCAAATGACGCTAAATAACTTACACCAAAGGACCCTCAGGAGATGAAAATCAGGGTGGGATTTCACTGGTTAAGGGGCATCAGAATCATCCAAGTGGGCTCTGCCTGTGACCTGAATTGTGGTTCTTTGCAGAAATGGAAGAAAGCTACGAAGCTGACACAGCCCACCTCGCCAACTCCGTACATGGCATGTCCACCCCCCACGGTGACACTGAGGCAATCCCGGTGACGTTCATAGGCGAGGTTCTCGATGACCCCGTGGACTCAGGCGTGTTTTCCAATAGAAACAACAATGCCGGCTCCTTCGACTTGGGGAGCACGGCCGACAGTAAGGCTCAGCCACCACCGTGCCAGGCCGAGTGCCCCCAGCAGCACAGGCAGAGGCGGGCAGCAGGGCCCAGCTCACCAGCTCCTTCCCGGGAGCCCGAGAGAGAGGTCAGGTCAGCTGTGACCAACACCTGGAAGGAGGTGGATCCCAGGAAGATGGAGCCCACGGCGAGTTCTGCTTCAGCACTTCACACTCACCACTTGAATGGGAAGGAGGAAGGCAGGGAGCCTGGCTATGCTCACAGCGGGGGGACCCCAGCCCCCGGGAGGGTGATCCCGCAGCTGGGGAAGGAAGAGGCAAGCGATGGTAAAGGTGATGTCTCAACCCTACCGCCATGGCATCAACGAGGCCAGCACCCAGCGGGGAGTTATGGCCTTAAATATGGCCTCACAACTTATAAAATTGTCCCCCCGAAGTCAGAGATGAAATGCTACGACCGGGGGGCATCCCTCTCCGTGGGTGCCATTAAGATCGATGAGCTGGGGAACCTGGTGAGCCCCCACGCGCACGCCGGCAGGACTGTAGTCCCCTCATCGCCCACTCTGGAGGCAGAAACCCCACCCATTGGAAAAGTCAAAGAATTCTGGAGATCCAATTCTGTAGAGAAGCACTCTGGCCGGCCCTCGGAGGGGCCCAAGAGGACCCCGGCCCTCACCACCCCCACGAATCCACAGCCTCAGGAAAGCAGACTGAGAGGCGAGCCCACCTCGCCAGACCCCCAGGGAGCACTGCCCGGGCCCCAGCGCCCCCACTCAGAGGACGGGAGCGCTCTGGGGCAGGGGAGAAGCTGGCCACCCCCAGCAGCCGCTCGCCCCCTCCAGGTGCCAGCAGCTAACGCCGCGGAAGTCCTGTTTCTCAGACCTCAGAGGAGAACATCCAGTCAGTACATGGCCTCTGCCATTGCCAAGCGGATAGGGACCCCGAGAGTCCACAGTGACGTGGTGGGGAGACAGGATAACACCCAGAGGGCGTGTGAAGGCACAGCTCCAGAGCCAGTGGCAGCATCCCCTGTGGTGAAGGACAGTACCACCCCCAGCCCACACCCAGGGACGGGCGTTCATCGTGACGGGGAGGAATCCACGGCAGGACCCCATGCTGGACGGCAAGTCAGCTGCCCTTCCGGGAAGCTGTCTGCTCAAGACTACCCGTCTGGCATCCACAGAAATTCCCGTGGCTCACTAGTCACAGCGGCCCAAAGGGACCAGGCTTCTGTGGCACAGAGCTGTGGTCTCAGTGGGGAGCAAAGCACAAGGACACACTGGACCGACTCGGCATCCCACCCTGAGTGCAAGTCTTACGGCTCGAGTCCCTCACGCCTTCGCTCAGGAGATGATCAGACTTCAGGCCGCAGCCTGGTGAATGGCTCCCGGTGGGTCCCCATCCACAGCGAGCCTCCTTGCTCTCCAAGAGTGTCGGATACAAACGGCCGGGCTGGACAGGAGCCCCCACAACGGGAGGAAAAGCCCCGTTCGTTAAGCACAGGTGTACTTGAAGCTGATGGTACACTGCCAGCCAGCATCTTTGGGCCAAAGAAGAAATTCAGGCCTGTGGTCCAGAGGCCGGCTCCGAAAGACACATGCCTGCACAGCGCCCTGATGGAGGCCATCCACTCAGCGGGAGGCAAGGACAGGCTCCGCAAGGTGAAGCTATTGGTGGGCTTCTGCCTCAGGGACGGCCTCTCCCCCACCCCACTCACAGATCTGAGGTGACATCAGAGGAGGGGGACCAGGCGAGGGACACGGGGGACTGCACGGGCTTAATTTTACCTGGATTTCCATCTCCCTGCCTATGGAGTGGTTTAAATAGAACCACTAAGGAGACAAAACTGATGACTTTGGTTTGCCCACCCTGCCTTTAAGGCTCTTGACTGCCCTGGGGAAAGGTGTCAGCAATACATAGTCCTTGTGTGGGCATGAGAGAGTGGAGGCTTGGGGGTGGGGTGCCAGCTTGGGGAGGAATCATCCATAACTGGTCCTTGAGCCTGGACGGGGAGATGGAGAGTCAGGCCGAGGCCCTGCCCCCTATCACCCTGCATTTTCAGCAGTGGTGGGCTGAAGCCTTGGGGAAAATTTTATGACACCTGCCCCCGGTGTGGGAATTTATCCCCTTGCAAATGTTATTTAACAGCTACCCTGACACTGATGATTAGAAACTGTTTCCTTCACTTTGCCACTGAGGAAAGAGGGTGATGACATTTGGGGAGGGCGCCCTGTGCCTCCCCAAATACATAGCTTTTGATTTCTGTATTTTGTTGCTGTTGTTTAGTCGCTCAGTCATGTCTGACTCTTTGTGAACCCATGGACTCTAGCTCACCAGGCTCCTCTGTCCATGGGATTTCCCAGGCAAGAATACTGGAGTGGGTATTCCCTTCTCCAGGGGATCTTCTCCACCCAGGGATCAAACCTGCATCTTCTGCATTGCCAGGCAGATTCTAGCTGAGCCACCAGGGAAGCCCCTTAATTGTTATATAGTGTGACGTCAATCCAGAATTGCACCTTGATACTTCTACCTTCTAACAGACAGAGATGGTAAAACTGACCCTGCAGGCCTGACCTGATAACTAGGGGCTTTCTTGGGTACTGCCTTAGAGTCATTTCCCCGTCACCTAAGTGACAGGAGTTGACGTCATTAATAAATATTCTAGATTCCAGAACCCGGCTCAAAGGGAGGGCCAAAGAAACCGTCCTACACTGAGGCGGACTGCGAGCGCTCAGCCCTCCTGGCGGCCATACGTGGCCACAGCGGGACCTGCAGCCTGAGGAAGGTGAGAGGGCCCCCCCCTCAACACACACACCGCAGTGACCCCCGGAAAACTGCACAAGCCAGGGCGACTCTCCGATTCCCTAAGCTTTGCTAAGTCATCACTGGAGTGGCCAGCCCGGCCGCGGGAGAGGCCCTGAGGGCCAGCCTCTCCTGAAGGCAGGAGTGTTTCCTGTACACTCATGCCTGCACCCCCCCCCCCCACTCCCAGGACACCGAGCAGGCTGCAGGGCTGGGTCACCCAGCAGCAGAGGCGCTGGCCGCTCAGCTCCAGGATGGAGCTGCTACCTGCTGGGATTGGTCTGACACAGGCGCAGGACCCCTCGGACTTGAGCTTGGGCACAGAGGGTCATGCACCTTCTGCAGCCAGAATCCGAGGAAAAACCGGGTGGGCACCTTCCTCTCCGTGTTTGGAGGAGGGGTCCTTCCCATCGATTGGCTGTTGCTGTGTGCGTGCGGCCTCAGGGTCTGTCCAGGCAGGCCCAGGTGAGGTAGGAGGGCAGGGGTCTCAGGGGGGCAGCCCTGCTCCCTGCCAGCAGTCAATGACCTGACGGACAGCCCCAGGATGGGGAGCAGACACGGCCCCTGGGTTTTTTCAGGGTCTGAGAAGCGCTGCCTCTTGGAAAGGACGTTTGGGACCCTCGTCATTTCACCGTCTCGTTGCTAGGTCACGTCCTCCGCCTCTGAGGAGCTCCAGAGCCTCCGCGATGCCGCGCTGTCTGCACATGGGCCAGATCCCTCGCGGGTAGACCTTGGGGTCCAGTCCCAGACGCCCCCACCCGCTCCGGTTGCCCAGGCGCCCACCTTATCCAAGTCAGCATCGAGGTCCAGCTCAGGCCCCCTCGGCAACCCGGTGGATGCCAGACAGGCCTTGATGGACGCCATCCGCTCCGGCACCGGAGCCGCGAGGCTGAGAAAGGTGAGGGTGTGAGACGCGGCGTGCGCGCTCCCTCAGGCTGCGGGGAGGCCCAGGTCACCCCAACCCCCTCCTCCCTCTCCGCCCATCTGGGATGCATCCTGCAGGGCCCTGGTCGGCGTCCAGGCGACAGCATTCATTTGGAAAATTATTGTTTTTGCAGCCCCTTGGGCAGAGCACACGTTTCTGGTTTTTCTGCAGTTTCTGCTCTATCCTGTCTTCTGTTTGGTCTGTACATAGCGCCTACCTGGTCCCTGAAAGCAGTGGATTTTGTGGGATCCAAAGTAGGGTTCCCAAATTTTAAGGACTTTGATTAGGTAGGTTTTGAGATATGCTTTAACTCCAAAATGATTCCGTGAATGCACTGATATTCTTTCCCTGCCCATTTCTAGCAGGTGGGAAGTTAGGCTAATCATAGGGAGGTGGTAACAGGTATTAACTTTCTGAGAGATCATTTCCAGATCCTAAGCTTAAGTCCTCACATGTCCCTAAAGTGGTCATTTTACATAAAAAGTGAATGAGGCTCAGAAAACCTGAGTAACGTGGCCTTGGTCACATAGGGCTGGACCCGGTGGGCACAGAAGGCCCTCAGAATGAAGGAGAGCAGCTGGCCCGCGAGATGGGTGAGCCACTTCCACGGAGCGGGGCAGGCACTGCTGAAAAATTTCCCGCCGGGAGCCTAGGGCGGCAAGGAGGGCAGAGGAGGCCCCCACAGGCAGCACAGCGGAAGGCGGTCCTCACTGAGGCCAGGGATGCTGTGGCAGCCTGGGCTGGGGTGGCCTTAGACACTGGCTCGAGCCTCCCCGGGGCCACAGGCACAACTTTCGGGTAGGCCCCAGATGTGTCCCTGTGCTGGAGAGATGTCCCCAGCTGTGCTCTGTGGCCCTAACAGAGACCCAAGACATCAGGTAGGGAGAATGCTAAGCACACTGCATTTACCGAAAGCTCAGCCCTGCCTCAGGATGCCGGGAGAAGACACTGCGCTTAACCCCGGGGCCTTGGACGCCAGACTGTCCTCTGGATGCCGGGGGTGGGGGAAGTGGGGAGGGGGGCAGTTAAAATTGTTGAGGACTTTCAATTTGTCTTTACTTGTTTCCATTTCTCCATAATTTATATCTTGATGAGGTTAGTGCTTTATTACATGAAATGAGGGAAAGTGAAGACATCAGGGTGAATGGCTAAGTAAGCATCCTAACAGTTAGACCTTGTGGAAGCTGATGAAGACAGCTCTGTAATTCAAACCTGAGACAACCTCTCTCCTCCATCCATGTCTTCACATCAAATTGAAAGTAAGGGCCAGTCATGGGTCAGAATGGCCAACATCAAAAAGTCTACAAAAAACAAATGCTGGAGAGGGTGTGGAGAAAAAGGAACCCTCTTACACTGTTGGTGAGAATGTAAATTAGTGTAGCCACTGTGGATAAGAGTATAGAGTTCCCTTAAAAAATATTTTTTTAAGTTTTTTTCAAAAAAAATAGAAATACCATATGATTCAGCATTGCCACTCCTGAGTATATATCTGGAAAAGACAAAAACTCTAATTCAGAAAGATATATGCACCCAAATGTTCACAGCAGCACTATTTACAATTACCAAGACATGGAAGCAGCTTAAGCGTCCATCAACAGATGAATGGATAAAGAAGATGCGGTACCTGTATACACTGGAATACTACTCAGCCATGAAAGAGAATGAAATAATGCCAATTGCCCAACATGAATGGACCTTCACTTATCATGCTAAGTAATTCAGATAGAGAAAGACAAATATTGTATGGCTATCACATATGCAAAATCTAAAAAAAAAAAAAAAGGACACGAACTTATTTACAAAACATAAGCAGATACACAGACATAGAAAACAAACTTATGTTGCAAAGGGAAAAGTGGGGGATGGGAGTTTGAGACTGACATATACCCCCTACTGTATATAAAATAGATAATCGGCAAGGACTTACTGTATAGCACAGGGAACTATATTCACTATCTTGTCATAGCATATAGTCAAAGATAATCTGAAAAAGTAGCCGTGGTGGGAGGCCCTGGTGACTCAGCAGTAGAGAATCCACCCACAGTGCAGTGAGTGTGATCCCTGGGTCAGGAAGATGCCCTGGAAGAGGAAATGGCCACACACTCCAGTGTTCTTGCCTAGAGAATCCCGTGGACAGAGGAGCCTGGTGGTACGGTCCAGAGGGTCACAAAAGAGTTGGAAATGACTGAAGTGACTTAGAATGAACACATTTATATCTCTATCTATCTATCTATCCATCTATATATTCCTGAGTCACTTTGCTGTGCACCTGAAGCTAACATAATATTGTTAATCAACTATAGTTCAAAGAAAGAAAGTGCCAGTGGTTCCCAGAGAATCCAAAGCAACACAGCCAGTTATCAACCCTGATGGTTCAGCTGGTCCCTGGGATCAGTTTAAAGTTTCTGAAAACATCGTTTTCAAAGTGAAATCTACAAGACATCTGCATCCTGTGGTTGTAAATTTTTAAGAGGTTTGAGCCTACAAATCTGCAATTTTACCAAATCACTTTCCACTGAGGTTTGAGATCATTATCTGTGTCATTTGAGCTTTTGATACAATCTGAATACCGCTGGATATGAAGGCTGTACTCATTTCTCCTGTCCTCATATTCTCATTGACTGGTTTTGGATGGTTTCAGATAGCTGTTCCTCTCCCCGCATCTGGCAGGAGTCCTCAGGAATAGGGGTACCCACGCAACCTTGAACCTCAGGCTTTCTCTCTCTTAGAGTGTGCACAAGGGCCTTCCAGAAAGGAAGGTGGGGGGAAATCAAGTTTGAGAATTGTCTGAAAAAGCACAGGAAGCTATTTGTGCTGTTGGAAAGAAAGTGGGGGGAAACGCAAGGGCAGTGGTAGAAAGGGCTGTGACCAGGTGGGGCCTGCGGGGTGGTAGGTGGGGATGCAGGGAGGGCGTGTACCCACACAGCAAGCAACACAGCCTGGGGGGCTGGCAGAGTGATGGGAGGCCCAGGCCTGGCCGTTGCTCATCACCAGCTCAGCTTCCTAGCAGCTGCTTAAGTTGGCAGTCAGAAGCCCGCATTTTATTTGTTTCTTGGATTAATCTAAGTGTTGGGACCTGCCTTATCCATACTGGAAGGGTCGAGGCAGTGAGTCTGGTGCATCTGAGATTTTGATGCCCAGAGCAGTTTAAGAGATGCCAGACACGAACTTATTTACAAAACATAAGCAGATACACAGACATAGAAAACAAACTTATGTTGCAAAGGGAAAAGTGGGGGATGGGAGTTTGAGACTGACATATACCCCCTACTGTATATAAAATAGATAATCGGCAAGGACTTACTGTATAGCACAGGGAACTATATTCACTATCTTGTCATAGCATATAGTCAAAGATAATCTGAAAAAGTAGCCGTGGTGGGAGGCCCTGGTGACTCAGCAGTAGAGAATCCACCCACAGTGCAGTGAGTGTGATCCCTGGGTCAGGAAGATGCCCTGGAAGAGGAAATGGCCACACACTCCAGTGTTCTTGCCTAGAGAATCCCGTGGACAGAGGAGCCTGGTGGTACGGTCCAGAGGGTCACAAAAGAGTTGGAAATGACTGAAGTGACTTAGAATGAACACATTTATATCTCTATCTATCTATCTATCCATCTATATATTCCTGAGTCACTTTGCTGTGCACCTGAAGCTAACATAATATTGTTAATCAACTATAGTTCAAAGAAAGAAAGTGCCAGTGGTTCCCAGAGAATCCAAAGCAACACAGCCAGTTATCAACCCTGATGGTTCAGCTGGTCCCTGGGATCAGTTTAAAGTTTCTGAAAACATCGTTTTCAAAGTGAAATCCACAAGACATCTGCATCCTGTGGTTGTAAATTTTTAAGAGGTTTGAGCCTACAAATCTGCAATTTTACCAAATCACTTTCCACTGAGGTTTGAGATCATTATCTGTGTCATTTGAGCTTTTGATACAATCTGAATACCGCTGGATATGAAGGCTGTACTCATTTCTCCTGTCCTCATATTCTCATTGACTGGTTTTGGATGGTTTCAGATAGCTGTTCCTCTCCCCGCATCTGGCAGGAGTCCTCAGGAATAGGGGTACCCACGCAACCTTGAACCTCAGGCTTTCTCTCTCTTAGAGTGTGCACAAGGGCCTTCCAGAAAGGAAGGTGGGGGGAAATCAAGTTTGAGAATTGTCTGAAAAAGCACAGGAAGCCATTTGTGCTGTTGGAAAGAAAGTGGGGAGAAACGCAAGGGCAGTGGTAGAAAGGGCTGTGACCAGGTGGGGCCTGCGGGGTGGTAGGTGGGGATGCAGGGAGGGCGTGTACCCACACAGCAAGCAACACAGCCTGGGGGGCTGGCAGAGTGATGGGAGGCCCAGGCCTGGCCGTTGCTCATCACCAGCTCAGCTTCCTAGCAGCTGCTTAAGTTGGCAGTCAGAAGCCCGCATTTTATTTGTTTCTTGGATTAATCTAAGTGTTGGGACCTGCCTTATCCATACTGGAAGGGTCGAGGCAGTGAGTCTGGTGCATCTGAGATTTTGATGCCCAGAGCAGTTTAAGAGATGCCCCAAGGCTGACAGCCAAGCCCCAGATGAGAGGGTGAAGAAGACCTGGGAGACCCTGACCATTTGTCTGCCCAGTGCCCCACACCTTACCTGGAGGCCACATAGCTGAGTGACGGGACTGTGTAGGTCACTGCTCTACACAGTGACCCAGAGCTCTCACTGGCAGTCTGCATCTCCCGTTCCTGTAAGCTCTGAAGGACACGTGACTTAGGAAGTCAGGACTGTCCATCCGCAGCCTTGGCTCAGCCTCCATCAGGGACGCACAGGGCAGCTAAGACAGTCTAGCCTTACCTGGAGCCAGTGGTTGTTCTCCCAGAGGCACATCTCCTTTTCAAGCAGCACCCCCACACACACCATGGGTGTGGCGCCGCAGACCCGTGACACCAGGGGACACGCATGCAGTTCAGCTGGCCAGGGCCAGCTGGGCCTTCCAAGGAGCCTGGCAAGGCGGCGCTTCTCTGCAGGCATGGACCATGGAGGTCTTTGTGACTTTGCATCAGATGCACTTTCGTATATGTCCTGACACCTCCTCCTCAAGTCATTTGAGCGTTGCCTCTTCAGCCTTCTTTCACCTTTTGGGCTTTTAAAGTTGCATTACCTTGAGGAAAAGATGCAAAGTGCCAGGCTCCGGGACTCATGCCATGTGGGCTGTGCTGTCCATGGGTTCTCAGTATGAGCAGATGCTCCTTTGTCCTGGGTGTTCAGTGATGCTTCAGGATGCATGTAGCAAGGAAAGCATCCTGGACTGAGGGTGCTCCCTACTCTGCCGGGTAGTGGGAGGGGTTGCAGTGCCTGAGGCCACCTCCTCCAGTACAAGCAGGGCATCTGACCCTACTGGGAGGGTTCTCAGGGACCAGACTCTTACTGCTAAACACAGGCACAGTGACTCACCCTCCTGGAACATGCTTTGTGCTGGCAATGATGCTGCTTAGATAGAAGGCAAAAGGGTAGCTTTGATGTAGGAGGAATCATCCCCTTAGAAGGGAGTTGGCCAGTTTTCAAGGCGATTGGAAGTCCATTTGCCTCTCTCCGGTATGTAGTGAACCCCTCTGCCTCTGTGTCTGTGAGTGTCAAAGCCACGCCTGCTTTGTCTTTCCTCCAGCCCCAGGTGACAGCATGCTTGGCTTTGCTCAAGCTGCTGTCCCATCCGCAGGAGACATGGCTCTATCCTGAGTGCAAGGCTCAGACCCTGGACTTCCACTCCATCCTGAATTCATATTCATGGTGAAACTGCCCATCCGGTCGGACAGCCTTTGTCGGTCTGTTTTGAATGCATCCTTTCAGAGGTTCTGGGATGGACAGCAAGTGCCCTTTTAATCCGTGTTTATATTTAAAACATTCACACATCCAGCTATTCATCCACAAGCATTTCCTGAGAACCCACCAGAGTCCAGGATCGCAGTAGCTGCTCACGATAGAGACATGAATGAAGCCTTGTCTGTGCCCTTGGGGGTTATCAACCAGGAATAGAGAAAGAGGGGGTTTGTCCTTGGCCTTGGCCTCAGGGACATCTCCTAAAGTGGGGGACCTGGTGAAAGTGCCCAGGCCTTTCCTCTGTGTGTCCCAGCAGTCCTCCACGGAGGGCCAAGAGTGAGCCTCTCCTCCGCTGCGCTCCTGGGCGGGAAGGCTGCAGCTTCCAGCCCACAGATGGGAAGGCGGGGCACAGGTGCCCTGCGGCCTTGTCCCAGCTTTAACCAGGTCAGGGCCGCTGCTGGCCCAGACCCAAGGGCAGTCCAGCCCGGGCGGCCGGCCTCTAGGAATGCCTCACTAGGTCCCATGACATCCCCGGCTGGCTGGGCCCTCCCAGGTGTGTGTTTCCCACTGCAGGAATTAACTGAGTCAGACCACACATGTGTCCTGGCGCTTGGTCTTGGCAGCAGACCCCGTGAGAAGTGATTAGACAGCTGACATGACATCAGCGCCCCGGAGACCTGGAGCCAGCACAGGAAAGCAGCAGCAGCAGCAAGCGTTTGTTCTAAGCCGAGCCCCTTCGCTTGTGGGGGAGAACTCAAGTTCTGTGACCGGGAGCCAGCACGCGAGAACCGTCAGCCGCCCACACCCCGTCCTGCACTGGGCTCAGCAAGCGCCGTGTAGACCTTTGATGTGTTCCAGTTAGGCTGGAATAGTTCAGAGGTACAGACGGGCCAGCTCTGTCTTTGCTGCCTTGCGACCATCCTGCCTGTTGCAGACCTTTCAGGTGACCTCTTTTTCCTACAGGCAGAACCCAGGGGTGTCTGCCATCACGGGCTACCTGCTGAGTGACCCCCAAGGATGCTGCTCCCTCTTCCTGAAAGGAAAAGGTTTCACCTCCTAGTTTTGCCAACTAATTCCCAGTCATCCTGCATGTTCCTGAATTAACCTCAAGCCCCCAGAAAGTCTTCCACTGCCTCCTGGCTGGAGGAGGGGCCCGTCAGAGCATTACCTCATTTCCCCGCACACTCACATCACAGTCTAATCTCAGTAATGATCTGTGTGACGTCTGCATGGTGCCTGCTAGCCTGCCACACTGTGAGCTCCAGCAGGTCCCAGGGCTTTGCACAGCCCCCAACACAGAGTGGTTGCTCAGTAACTCTTTTGGGAGAATGGAGAGGGAGCAGGCATCTCCTGCCACCATATCACCTGACTCTCCAGACCAGTGGCAGAGTGCAACTCAGGGTCCCTGCACTCAGAACTCATTGATTGCATAATCATTACAAACTTGCCAAGAATCCACGTCAAGCTAGAAGAAACCACCTTCTTCCCTGGAAAATAAGACGAGTTCTGGGCACCGCCAGGCTTCCGCCAGGGATCCTGCTCCCCTTCTGCACAGCTGCTTGACTGACTCCCTCGGGCACCCACGAGTGCCCAGGAGCTGGCCTGTCCAGGCAGGAAGATGGCGGTCAGAGCAGAGAACCCTGCTGCCCCCTAACAACTTCTCCCCCGCCCTCACTCTGAGCGTCAGCTCCGTCACCACTGTTCATTGTACCTTTTCCCATATAAACATCATTTTCCTTGGCAGGCATGGAAGCAAAACGATGCTTGGATATTTTTACAGCTTTCTGGCTTGGCTTCAAACTGCAAGCTTTGTCCTTCATTGTTTTTCTTGTCCAACCAAACTAAGAAGGAATCTTTTAGGAAGCGTGAAACCTTAGGGATACCAGGGAACATTCTAGAGCTTTTCTCTCTGCAGCATGCCCTTGTCCCCTTGCCTCTCCTCCTGAATTTGGTCACACCTGTCCCCTGACCACGTGAGCAGACACTGAGCAGCAGGTTACTCCCTTCTTAGCAGGGTGGCTTACGCTTGGGTTGACCTAATGGCCTCAGCATCATTTCGCTACCTTGTGGCCAATTCTGTTGCCAAGATCTCTCTCACTGAATTGTCCAAGCCAAAGCTTTTTAGTGCTGACCTGCAATTTCCTCTTTGACACCAAAGTTTAGGACTTTTCCTTCCCAAATATTTTTTTTTAGTTTACTGAGCTCTGTGAAAATCTGGATTCGGCCATCAGGTTGCTATTAGTGGTGATGAGAGCTCCTTCCAGATCTTCAACCAGCCAGAGATTCACATGCTCCGAGCCCAGGGCTCCTGCTCTGGCAACACTCAGGTTGCCAGGCTAGTCTAAAGCAGGGTCACCGCCAGGAGAGCAGGGGATGTGCAGTCCCCCCTTGCTTTACTCACCTGCCCCGTAACTCCCCTCACCGGGTCGTGCTCCCACCTGCCCTTCTGTGTCCTGGGAGATTCATCTTCGCAACTTGGAACTGCCTTCTGAAAGGTGCATCTCCCAGCGGGGCCAGGCTGTAGGTGGCCACGGTGCCTGGGATGCCTCCTGGTGCCTACTGTTGAGATGCTCAGTGACGTGGCAGTGGGGTTGCTGACTGTGCTGTGAGGAGCACAAGCCTCATGGGGGTGGGGGAGGTGTCCTGTAATACAGACACCATCACCCCACTTACCAGAGAAGGAGAGGGCTCTCCCTCCCTGAGACGTGCCCACCCCAGATGCAAAACCGGTGTATCCCTACAGTGAATCACTTCCCAGTGGTAAAAAGAATGTACAAGCAGCAACCGAGAGATAAATCACAAAACAGGTATGCTGAGTGAAAGAAGCCAGATAAGAAATAAAACATAATAGATTGTTCCATGTATGTAAAATTCTAGGAAACGCAAACTACTATGTAGAGATAGAATATTGGTGGTTATATTGGGACTGGGGAGAGGAGGGATTGAAAGGGGGTTGAGGACTTGCACACTGTTGGTGGGGATGTAAACTGATACAGCCCCTATAGATAATGTTACGGAGAGGCCTTTAAAAGCTAAAAGTGGGACTACTATATGCTCCAGCAATTCTACTCCTGGACATAGACTTTAAGGAAATGAAAACGTTAATTTGAAAAGATTTGTGCACCCTAGTGCTGAAGCTCCAATACTTTGGCCACCTGATGGAAGAGCCAACTCGTTGGAAAAGACTCTGATGCTGGGAGAGATTGAAGGCAGGGGGAGAAGAGGGCAACAGAGGACAAAATGGTTAGATAGATAGCATCACTGACTGAATGAACATGAATCTGAGCAAACTCTGACATATGCTCCAGCAATTCTACTCCTGGACATAGACTTTAAGGAAATGAAAACGTTAATTTAAAAAGATTTGTGCACCCTAGTGCTGAAACTCCAATACTTTGGCCACCTGATGGAAGAGCCAACTCGTTGGAAAAGACGCTGATGCTGGGAGAGATTGAAGGCAGGGGGAGAAGAGGGCAACAGAGGACAAAATGGTTAGATAGATAGCATCACTGACTGAATGAACATGAATCTGAGCAAACTCTGGCAGAGAGAGAAGGACAGGGAAGCCTGGAGTGCTGCAATCCTTGGGGTCAAAGAGTCAGACGCAACTTAGCAAGTGAACAACAACAGCAATGTCATAGTAGCTTTCGTTTCAATAGCCAAGATATGGGAGCAACCTGAGAGTCCATCAACAGGTGATGGACCAAGAGAAATGTGGTATATGTACAATAGAATACTACTGAGCTGAAAGAGTGAAAGCAAAGAGGGAAACTGCCATTTGCAACAGCATGGATGGACTTAGAATATATTATGCCTAGTGAAGTATGGCCTGGGCAGCCTTTCCCTTCTCCAGCAAATCTTCCCAACCCAGGGATCGCACCCAGGTCTCCCACATTGCAGGCAGACTCTAAAAAAGAATTGTGGTATATGTACAATAGAATACTACCGAGCTGGGAGAGTGAAAGAAAGAGTGAAACTGCCATTTGCAACAGCATGGATGGACTTAGAGTATATTATGCCTAGTGAAGTATGGACTGGGCAGCCTTTCCCTTCTCCAGCAAATCTTCCCAACCCAGGGATCGCACCCAGGTCTCCCACATTGCAGGCAGACTCTTTACCAGCTGAGCCACAAGGGAAGACCAAGAAAGCTGGAGTGGGTAGCCTATCCCTTCTCCATTGGATCTTCCTGACCCAGGAATCAGACCAGGGTCACCTGCATTGCAGGTAGATTCTTTACCAACTGAGCTATCAGGGAAGCCCTGTAGTGGAATAAGTCATCAGAGAAAGAAATACTCTGTGTTATCACTTGTATGTGAAATCTACAAATGCACATACTAAAACAGAAACAAACTCACAGATACTGAGAAAAAACTAGTGGTTGCCAGTGGGGAGAAGGAAGGCAGAGGGGCAAGACACAGGTAGGAGATTAAGAGCTAAAACTACTGTGTATAAAATAAACTGTAAGGACCTGTTATGCAGCACAGAGAGAATACAGCTGATATTTCATGATAACTTTAAATGGAGTATAATCTATGAAAATACCGAATCACTATTTTATACATCTGAAACTAATATATTATAAATTAACTATGCTGCTGCTACTGCTGCTAAGTCGCTTCAGTCGTGTCCGACTCTGTGTGACCCCATAGACAGCAGCCCATTGGGCTCCACCATCCCTGGGATTCTCCAGGCAAGAACACTGGAGTGGGTTGCCATTTCCTTCTCCAGTGCATGAAAGTGAAAAGTGAAAGTGAAGTTGCTCAGTCGTGTCTGACTCAGTGACCCCATTGACTGCAGCCCACCAGGCTCCTCCGTCCATGGGAGTTTCCAGGCAAGAGTACTGGAGTGGGATGCCATTGCCTTCTCCCATATAGCTCAACTTAAAAAAAAGAATTAAAAAATATAAAAGTGAATTTAAAAAAATAAAATAACCCCAATCCATCATCTTAACTCTGGTGATGTTTATACACATATATATCAAAACATATCAAAGTTTACACTTTAAATGCTTGCATTTTATATCAATTAATTTGTTAAAACCATAATAGTAAAACATGCATTTTAAAAATCCCTCCCAAGGACCCAACGCCACCTCTGCCTAGCTCTTTCCTCTCCCCGCCTTCACTGTAGCTTCTCGATGTCCTGACCTGTTCATACAACTGCACTTCCCCAACATCCACTCCCCTCCTCCCCCCCCCCCCCCTCCCCCAACCGCCCCCCCCCCCCCCCACGCCACAACCATAATAGTAAAACATGCATTTTAAAAATCCCTCCCAAGGACCCAACGCCACCTCTGCCTAGCTCTTTCCTCTCCCCGCCTTCACTGTAGCTTCTCGATGTCCTGACCTGTTCATACAACTGCACTTCCCCAACATCCACTCCCCTCCTCCACCCCCTGACACTCCCAGAACTGCCCCCGCCCCCGTCAAGGTCACAGTGCTGCTGGTACCCTTGGATGCAAGAATAGCGCCCTTTATTCTACAGGTTTTCAAAGGTCAGGAAACGGGATAAGCACACTATTAACAGGATGCTGGCTGCATTTTCCAATAACAGGCTCCATCTGTTTTTCTTCACACCAACACACAGACTATTTTCTCTGTTGCTTGGATGTTCTGGCAAACTCACTGTGCTCTTTCAGACTGACAATTAAAACCTTTGTTTTGAAGTTAGAAGTGTCTCACCTCTACAGTTGTCTAGAGCTGGAAGAAAAACCTATCAGAAACAAAACGAACATACTCTTTAAAAATTAAGTTTCTTAGCGTTTGCCGCCCTCGGTTCCTTGGACCTCGTGGTGCTGTTTGCAGTCACCGTGCGCATCTTTGTCTGCACTCTCCCTGAGCCAGCGCCCTGCACGTTCCCCCCGCCCCTCTGAACCTCGCTCTGAGTCTTTTTTCCAGTGCCTCTTCCTTTCCCCAAGGCTGCACTTATTCCTGGAGTCAGTCCTGTGACCTCTCCCTGGCAGACCCTGCTTCGTCCAAACGCCAGTGGCCCCCAATTCTGTCTCCATCCCAAGCTGGCCTGGGTGTCAGACTACTTGACACTAACAGCGTGTGTTCCCCGGGCTCCATTCAAATCAGCGGGCCTGTCTCCTCCCTCCATGCCTGCAAATCCAGGTCTCATGGCATCTCGTCTCTCAGATGGCTTGGGGGTGCTTGCAGCGGAGGGGCTGCAGGCGGATCCTGGAGGCGGGGGCCAGAAACACCCGTGCAGCCATGCAGGCAACTCAGATGAGCCTTCTGGGGATTGCTGCTGCTGCTGCTAATCGCTTTAGTCGTGTCCAACTCTGTGCGACCTCGTAGACGGCAGCCCACCAGGCTCCCCCGTCCCTGGGATTCTCCAGGCAAGAACACTGGAGTGGGTTGCCATTTCCTTCTCCAATGCATGAAAGTGAAGTTGCTCAGTCATGTCCGACTCTTAGCGACCCCGTGGACTGCAGCCCACCAGGCTCCTCCGTCCATGGGATTTTCCAGGCAAGAGTACTGGAGTGGGGTGCCAGGGATTGCTACTTGCTAGTATTTGGTCTGGGTCGAGACACGCTCTCTGCACCAGTTCTCTCGTCTTTGTATCAGAGACAGTACCCATAGAGAAAGCAGTAGTGTGTTGTGATTTGGTTGAGCTGAAACCTTATTGAGATGAGGTTTGTACAGGGCTTGAGATGGTGCCTAAAACACAGGAAGCGCACAGGAAGCATTCTAGGTGGTGGTGGTTGTTACCATCATAAGAGATCTACTTGGGTCCTTATATGTTCACTTTGATAACTCAGTGAAAAGTGGGGCCAGCACTGATCCTTTTAAAATGTACTGAATCCAGAACCACGGTGAGAAATCCAGATCTCCTTTCACACCGCTTCAGGTGAATCTGTCACTTTCCTTAAAAATACTGTTCACCTTAGCCTTCAGAGGCATGGAAATAGGTCCTTCAAGATCCTGCCATCACATTTTCTGCAGCTGGGCATCCCAGGAGGGTGCAGACCCGGACCCAGAGCGGCAGGGTGAGCGGGTGGGTTTGCAGTCACTCACTGGGGTCCCCTGCACTTGCTGGTGCCCGGCACGCCCTGCCTCTTGTGATGAGGTGGGGGTTGATGCCGTCATCCCTGCCTGGAGCCCCGGCTCCAGCTGAGAGACTGGACACCTGGGGAACCATGGTAGGCCATGTCACCCACAGCCCGGGGCGGGGGGCGACTGGATCGGCTCCCCAGGACTTGGAGTGAGGGTGCTTTTTCCTTCCAGGTGGTCTGAACATTCTTAAAGAAGGAGTCCTCATTTTCCAGCAAAAAAGGGGTCATCTGCAACAGAGACATGGCCCAGGCAGAGAGATCAGCCCGGAAAAGGGAAAGACTACTGGGCGGGAGCTCCAGGAGGGCGGGGCTGGGGGCAGCAGGTGATCCTAGGAGAAGCACAGGGGCCTGCAGATCTGACCCTACAGTTGTTACTGTCGTTCTTTCTTGAAGGCAGAAGCCAGTCACTGAAATCACTCAGGCACGTCTGTGTTTCTGAGAGCTTTCTCCCCGGGGTTGTAAGTAGGACAGGTACGGTCTAAACACTGGGAGCTGTTACGGGAGAGGACTATTTCCAGGAGGGATTGGTGCACAGCTCCTTAGCACCCTGGTGCTTGCTCCCTGCGCTCCACTACATCCCTGAGTAACAGTAGGTCTTTCTCCACCGCAGGTGCCCTTGCTCGTGTGAGTCAGTGACAAGATGCAGTTGTGGCAGAAAGACCCTCCCAAGGGACGCCCGCAGCCACCACTGATGAGCGCCACGCCCAGGGGGCTTCAGGATTGGGCAGCTCCCCTGCCTCCAGGCCAAAACTCGCCTCTGACTTCCGCTCCTGAGTTATGGTTAAAACGGATGGGGGTGCTGCTCTGCCACATGGCTTGTGCCAAGGAAATGTATTTGCCTCTGAATGTTTAAAGTTGCCAATAAACTATTCTTGTTGGCAGGTTAATGGGACTGTAAACGCTGGGCCATCACGCTTAATTACATTGATGGACAGAGTGGAAAGAATCATGCCCTAGGCCGATTTTGGATCTTTGAGACTTTTACCACATGTAGATGGTTAAAACCATTTAGTTGTTGAAAATCTTTCTGAATTCTAGGGAAAGTATGTAAATGAAATAACCTGAATGTCATCTGCTACTTGATGCAAGAAGAAAGAGTTGAGAGGCTTTTTCAAATGCGACTTCACTGAGTAACGAAAGTATTATATTCTTTTTCCTCCAACATTTGGGGTAAAAACCTCATGGAGGGCTGCAGACCGTGATCTGACCAAGTAAGCTATTAAAAGTCGACCACGGTCACCCAGAGTAACAATCAGGCAGGTCTGAGTTCTCCCGAGGTGGCGGTGACGCCTTCAGAAGGATTTGCTGTGGAGGCCCACGTGGTGTGCTGTCTCCCCGCAGGCTGTGATGTGCAGGCCTCTCCCACGGAGGGCTGAGCACGGAGCCCAGAGGCTGCCCCGGGAGCCTCAGAAATCCTCCCCAGGGCAGGAAGGAGGAGACTGGGCGTCTGAAGGTCACTCCCATCAGATCACGATTGTGCTGGGAGTTCACACTGTGGGCGTGGCCTCCGTGGTTTGCGCAGCAGAAGAGTGGCTTGCCCAGAATCACAGCACAGGACACCAGTCTCCAGTATTCGTCACAGATGGTCGACTGTGGCTGTAGAGAAAGCTCTTTCAGAGATTAATAGAAATCAAGAGGAATTCCTGAAATAAAATTTCTGTTTTAATGAAGCCCCAAATATGGCGAGATCGTTTGTATGTTTCACAGTGATTTCAGATCAGCCATCTGGTAGGAAGGAGCTGCTGCGTGTTGTCTGATGAAGGCCCCTCACCTCCCCTGGGCAGCGAGGGCCTCAGGCCGTCACTCTTACATCACGCTGTCTCCACTGTTGGTCTTCTAGTGCCACAAATAAAAGAAAGTGAAATTGTAGCCCTTGTGTGGATTTCATGCTCCATTGGGTACCTTATCCCAGAGTAGAAAGGAGTTGTTGCTGTTGTTCATTTGCTCAGTTGTGTCCGACTCTTTGCAGTCCCACAGACTGCAACACGCCAGTCTTTCCTGTCCTTCACCGTCGCCCAGAGCTTGCTCAAACTCACGTCCATTGAGTTGGTGACATCCTCCAGAAAGGAAAGGTTCATTTACGTAATGAGTCAGCCCTCTTCTAGACTCTGGGGTACAGCAGATGCAAAATAGACAAGAATCCCTGCCTTCATGGTGTTTGTGTCAGAGTGGAGGAGGCAGACCATAAACGAAGTAAGTGAACAATATAGCGAGTTCACTTAGATGCTGTTAAGTGATTAGGAGAAAAATAGGGAAAGGGATGAAGCGTAGAGTGATGAAGAAAGGCCTCTTGCTGCAGTGACATCTGAGTAAAAACCTGGAGGAAGAGAGCAAAGCATGGGTGAACACCTCGCTGGCGGGAGAAAGGGCAGGTGCAGAGGCCCTAAGGCAGGGTTTGCTGCAGTGTTGGAGGAATGCGTGCAGTGGGGCCTGTCTCTTATACACATCTTGCCTGGGATGCCTCCTGGTGCCTACTGTTGAGATGCTCAGTGACGTGGCAGTGGGGTTGCTGACTGTGCTGTGAGGAGCACAAGCCTCATGGGGGTGGGGGAGGTGTCCTGTAATACAGACACCATCACCCCACTTACCAGAGAAGGAGAGGGCTCTCCCTCCCTGAGACGTGCCCACCCCAGATGCAAAACCGGTGTATCATTCACAAATTATTCCGTGCCCCACTTCTCAGGGAAGCCTTGCTCCCTGGTAGCCTGGGGGAGTAGCAGACATGAGGATGGCTGAAGCACACCCCAAGGATGGTAAAGGGGCCCCTAGGGTGCCCCCAGTTCATATTGCTCAGCTGATACTAAACTTATCCTTTGTTGCATGAGCTTACATTCGGTACCCATGCTGGGTTTGGGCCGTGGCGTGGAGAACGGGACAGACGTCTGCGCTGTGCTCTTGCCTTCTTGTAGACTTTCCCAATGGTGCTTGGTGGTTCTCACTGGGGGTGAGGGACCATTTTCCAGATGAGGAAACTGAGTCCAGGAAGATTAAGCCTGATGATAGACTGCATCATATTATCCTCATTCTTAAATCAGCGTGTTTGTGCCCCCTGTGCTTACTCCTAAGCCTGTAAGCACCCCTCTGCATGCCCCCGCCCCCTCCTTCGAGGTCTCAACCTCGGCTCTCCTCCACGTGGAACCTCCTCCAGGGCCCTGATGCACTCATAGGGTGCATAGCCCGCCTCTCTTTCCCTGCCGGAATGCACTGCAGCCCCACCTCCAACCTCACCAACTGGGAAGCCCAGCCCCCCGACCCTTACAGCGCCGCCCCGCATGTGTGCCCTGCGGCCAGGCCTCCTTGCAAGCCCTGCAAGCTCCCTTCCGCCATTAACACTGCTCCTCCCCACGCATCACTCCTCGCGCAGCCCCGCAGCCGCCTTTCCGTCCACAGCGCATCGGCCTGAGCGCAGGAGGCAGGTCTGAATGAGCTTCCCGGGCCCAGTTCACACCTGTGAGCCCAGCAAGTTACTAATCGTGTCTCGTCTTTCTCTGCAAAGGTCCCAGCTTAGACCGTGAATGTGTCTCCCTCACTGTCAGCTGCAGACAGGCGCTCAGTGAAAGAGCCTCAGGGGCAGTGAGACTGGAGCCTCGGTGGCCTGTGTTCAGTCTGGGATTTTCCCATCTCCTTTCTGCCTTCTGTTGCAAGGAATTCAGAGGAAGGACCTGAGGGGTCACGATGGAAGCCCCAGGGCTCCAGGAGGCCCAGAGGGTCTCAGAGGGGCCGACAGAAGGGCTCCAGGGAAGTCTTCTGCCCTCGGCTCTGGCCACAGCCTCTTGCCTGACTGCGTCAGTGCTGAGTCCAGCCATCTTCCTGCACCCAGTTATCTCCTTGTTCCCGCGGCATGCCCTCGGGGCAGAGAAGTGGCATTTCTGTTTCCGCGTGTTTTTGGAACAGCTTCCTACTTACTGAGAAGCCCATTCTTAAAGGGGATTCAGGGCAGGCTGGGTGATCTGATTCCTGCCCAGGCTCCAGGGGAACCCCAGGATGGACGGGGAGCCCAGGAGCACTCGGCTCGGTCTTGTGACCGAATCTGGGTGGACCCTGCCTTTCTGGACCTGGTCTCCTGCTCGCACCCTCCCTCTGCCCTGCTCAGCCTTTAGGCAGTGAGACAGATCACCCCAGGGAGAAAATTCCAGAAGGACCTGCTTAGTCAGAGTCTGATGGGCAAATGCCCAGCCAAGTGGAGGGCGGGAGCTTTCCAAGGAGGCAGCTCAGAGCAGCTGGAAAGAAGTGGTGGCCAGTGTGGGAGGGAGAAATTACTCTCGGGGGCAGGTCTGTGGGCAGAGAGGGTGGGTGGCCCAGCCCAGGCCTGAGGGCGGAAGACAAACAAGCTGGTGACATCGGGGGAATCAGAGATTGGCTGAGAAGGGACGGGAGAGGAGGGTGATGCCACCCTCTTTGTTCTTTGGAAACGTGTGAGCGGTAAGCGGGACTCAGAGAATGACAGATGCAGTTAGTTCCCTGGTGAGCAATGGCATGACTTCATCAAAACGCTTCCTGGCATCAGGGATTAGCCCATGAGGGCTCCCACAGACAGTGAGACCCAGAGAAGCTCAGAGAAGGCAGGGAGAGGACCCTGTCTCTAGAAGGTGACCTCTGGGAGTTCCTGGGTTCCACCAGTCTACTCTGAGACGGGGTTTCCAACGTGCGGGAATGCCGTCTCCACAGCCCTGGAGACTGTGGCTCTGAGTCATCTGTCGCCAGAATGCCCTCCCATGGGAGACTCTGCCTGGTGAAGATGAGAAGAGGGAGGGCCCTGGCGTGGGGTGAGAAAGGAACCCAAGTGCCCAGCAGAAATCCAGCTGCAGTGAGACTGGGCACAGAGAAGTCTTCAGACCCATGGGACAAATTTATTACATGCCCCCTCATCCAGAGGAGGAAACTGGAGCGTAGAAGAAATGTCATTTGCGAGATGACAACGGCAGATGAGGGTCTGAGCAAGAGCCGAGGGTGTGTCCTGGGGACGAGGGCACTCCCCTGCTGCTCTCGGGGTCCCCAGGGGCCCATGGGCAACAGGACCATGTGTGGCCCCAGGGGGCACAGCAGTGGACTTCCAGGTGGATTCCATCTGGAACATTTATCCAAGGACACAGACTTCCCAGACCATGGGCTCCTGGGGCCAACATGGCAGATGGTCCTGAGCTGGGAGGATTTATTTTGTCTTCTCCACTTCCTCACTTTTATCAGATTTTCATTCTTAAGCAAGTACTCATCTGATCATTTCAAAATTAGGCATGGACAGTTGCTGTCTATGACCCTGAGGCTGCCCAGGGTGGAACACAGTTCTTGGCTGAGTCATGTCCAAGTGCTCCTGACTTCCCTAGTCCCTGGTTCCCATGATCCTGTAGTTCCCCAGTTAAGACTCTGGACTCCAGTCTGGCTCCCAACCCTGGAGGCCACCCTCTGAGCATCTCCCAGCTACTTCCCCATAGCAGCTCAGCTGTCAGCCCACAGTGGGCTCCTGCCAGAGAAGGGCAACCTTTATGGAATGATTTACCCCGGCAGAACACTGTTGGGGTGTCGGTGCCGAATAGCGTTAGCGGTGGGAACTGCACACCTGCCTACAGAGTGAGCTTGCTGCCCTCGCAGCTGCTCTCTCGGGATTAAGCAGCTTTGGCATCTGGCCTGGCCTTTTAGACTTTGCTCTGCTTTCATATCCAACCCATAGAACAGGTTCTGGTAAGAAGCATGTGACAGGGTGGTTAGGATGTGACTCTGGAATTAGAAAGACTCAGATGTGAAAGCTCTGTCACACTACCCCAGGCCACATGCTAGGGACAAGCAGTTTCATCTCTGAGTTTCCTCATCTACAGCATCAGCAAAAGTAGTCTTGAGAACTAACGGGGATACACGGGTACGCTAAGCTCGGAGCTTGACATGCAGGAAGCCCTCAGCAAAAGCTGACTATTACAGTAGTGATGATTTTCCTTACTAATATGAAAGCTCAGGTAATAGTTCTAACAGTTTTTTGATGGAGTCTTTAGGATTTTCTATGTATAGTACCATGGCATCTGCAAACAGTGAATTTTACTTCTTTGCCAATTTGGATCCCTTTCATTTCTTTTTCTTCTCTGATTATTCTGCTAGGACTTTCAAAACTGTCTTGTATAAAACTGGTGAGAGTGGGCATCCTTGTCTTGTTCCTGATCTTAGGGGAAATGCTTTCAGCTTTTCGTTGTTGAGTATGATGTTGGCTGGCTATGGGTTTGTCATATATGACCTTTATTATGATGTATGTTCCCTCTATACTCACTTTGCTGAGAGTTTTTTTAATCAAAAATGAATGTTGAATTTTGTCAAAAGTATTCCCTGCATCTATTAACATAATCATAATATTTTTATTCTTCCTTTGTGATGCATTACATTGACTGATGGGCGGATTTTGAACCATCCTTGCATCCACAGAATAAGACCCAACTGATCATGGTATATATTAATTTTGTTAATATCTTGTTGAGGATTTTTGCATCTGTGTTCATCGGGGATGTTGGTCTATAATCTTTTTTTTTCTTGCAGCATTCCTGTCTGATCCTTGCCAAGGTCTGAAGGGAGTGTTGATCTGAAAAGGCAAGCGCCATGCATTCCAGTCTCTGGCTGTGTCAGGCATGGCTGCGTGGCATCAAGCAAGTCGCCCTTTCTCTGTGACCTGCAGTCTCTGTAAAGGGAGGGACTTGGAGTAAGTGATTTATGGACAGCTGGTGTTCTGCAATGATGCTTCTCATGCAAAAAGATCTCTGTTGCTTTTGTCAGCCAGTGTCCCAGGAAATAAGAAGTTTCACTCAAATGAATGATTTATGGAAATTTTTAATGCAAAGATTATTAACAAAGTAAGGGCAGGGTTTAAGGAAAGTAATAAGCCCAGGGCTAGCAACGGGGTGAATCCTTCCCATTCCTCAGTTTCTGAGGACAAGGGAAGGAGCAGCTACCACAAACTGGCAAGAGTTCTAGATGTTACTGAAGGTGATGGACAGGAGATGTGACCTTGGAGAGAGAAACACAGCTCCAGCCAAACCATGCCTGGACTCTCTCTTCTGTATTCCTGCCTATCGAGTGCATCCCACAGTCCAAATCCAACCAGGACTCACAGGCAAGAGAACTTATCGATGCAATCCATGCCTACTCAGCCTCCAGGAGTGGAGAATAAGGTGGGGGGCAAAAAAGTTCTGGAAGGCAAACAGAATATTCATCCCAATTCCTAATGAGGAAAAGGCAAAGAAAACAAGACCTCAGTACATCATCAAAACAGTGGTGTTTTAAAGAAGATGTGGCTTTGAATTAACAACACCAATGAATATCTGAATTCATTTGGAATCTGTAGTTCTTCCAAGTGAAACAGGGTTTAATCTTTCTTTGTACCAATTGGAAGTTTGCCACCTCCTTTTTCCTCTTACGTTATTATTAAAGAGGAAATGTGTCTTCCTTTTTCTCATTTACCAAAAGTTAAAGTAACCATTCATTCATTTCCCTTCCTAAATAATGCAGGTGGCCAAGAAGTCCAGACCTGCTCCAAGTTTATCTTGCAATTAATAAGCTTGTGAAGATAAAAAGATAGAGTCTCCTGTGTTAATCATTGTTTCCACAAGCTACTTTATTCCCATCTCTTACGGGCTTGAAATGAGCCAACTCCGTGTAAAAAAAGAACTGCTTAAGAAACTGGACAATATTGATGATTTTCAGATTTCTTACAAAGTATAGTGATTCACTGAGAATGTGAAATGTCCAGGGACCCACGTGGGATAAGCCGGAAGATGCCAGCAGCATGAGCTAGGCACCAGCAATTTCCAATTAGTAATTGCATGGCCATGAGATGGATACACCAGCTTTAGAACTTCCAGGATGTTTAGAGACTGAGGAGGGAAGAGACCATGTCTTGAGCAGGATCAGACATGAATGAGCATGAACAGGCTGTGCCCTTCCTCCTCCTCAAGCTGAACAAGCACCGAAGGCCATTATATGCTGAGCACTGGGCTACAGGCTGGAGAGCCAGTAATGTCAGGGCCATGGTTCCTCCTGAGAGGGGCTCTACCTTCTGGGGAGATGGAAGACAAGGGGAGGGATATATTTCAATGGGTGCAAGCAGAGCTGTGGATGCGTGGAATGTCAGTTCCAAACCACAGCCAGAATGCCAAGAAAACTTCCTGGAGGAGGTGACATCTGCACGGCCAGCCAAAGAATTCGGAGTCATTCTAGACAGAGGAATCGTGCTGTCACACCAGAGCAAAGCAGAGCAACAGAAAGGTTCAGAAAACAAGGCTTCCGAGTTGAATGCTTTGGCACTTTCTAAGCCACAAGTGTGGACTTCATCCTAAAGACCAAGGGGAGTCACTGAAGGATCTTTAAGGAGGGAGCGGCAAGACTGATTTACAAGCATCACTCTGACTACAGAATGGTTGATGAAGCCAGGGAGGAGGAAGTGAAACCAGTTAGGAGGTGAACACTCGCAACCCAAGCCAGCAAGGAGAGAGGGGGGCAGCTAAGGAGGGTCCCCTGGCTACCCACAAGACCACAGAGTTCCAGAAAGTGTCAGAAGCTGAAAACAGGCAAATGCTTGCCAAGACACCCCATGCCTGACTCGGAAATTACTCATATCAGCGCCACAGATGTGAATAGCAGGTGATAAACTGAGGACTCACAAGATTTCCCACAATTCACAAGGAATCAGCATAGTTAGCACAATGATAGGTTGCATTGTGCCTTCTATTATTGCATGTTTTTTTAATTGTAATAATAATAAGAGAACTTTTTCTGCATTCCCAGTGTACCAAAGGTAACAGGAATGGGCACCAGGCAGTGTAACTCCTTGTGTTACCTTTTACCACCCGCCCATCACATGAGCCAGAAACCCAAGGGGCAACCATCCTCTCCCGCATCCCCAGAGCCACTGCTTTGTTCTGCTTCTTTAAAACCAAGAATAACTTTGTCCTGTCCGTTTTTTTCTCTTTCACTGCCAGCTCTCTAAACATCCATTTGCAATTGGCTATGTTTCTGAATTTCTTCTTCTGTTTTCTTGTCTGTCTACCCATGCATGAATAACACAGTTTATGACACAGTTTTCAGTCTTATTAATTATTACTATGCTTTAATACATGAAAGGGTTAGTCCTCCAAAATTGCTCTTTATAAATATCATTTATTTAGCTCTTAATGCTAGATCATTTAGTGTTCCAAATCAAATTTAAAACCAACTTGCTTAACCTCAGAAAAAAATATGGTATTTATTGAGATATCAATAAATTATAAATTAAATTTGAGAAAGTCAATACAATACACATACAGTGATATTTATTTGTCCAACTTTGTTTTAGTTTTCCTCATGTGTGTTTTGACTTTTTGAGTAAGTTTCAATTTAGTTCAGTCGCTTAGTCGTGTCTGACTCTTTGAGACCCCATGGAGTACAGCATGCCAGGCTTCCCTGTCCATCACCAACTCCCAGAGCTTACTCAAACTCATGCCCATAGAGTTGGTAATGCCATCCAACCATCTCATCCTCTGTTGTCCCCTTCTCCTCCTGCCTTCAATCTTTCCCAGCATCAGGGTCTTTTCACATGAGTCAGTTCTTTGCATCAGGTGGCCAAAGTATTGGAGTTTCAGTTTCAGCATCAGTCCTTCCAATGAATATTCAGGACTGATCTCCTTTATGATGGATTGGTTGGATCTCCTTGTAGTTCAAAGGACTCTCAAGAGTCTTCTCCAACACCACACTTCAAAAGCATCAATTTTTCGGTGCTCAGCTTTCTTTATAGTCCAACTCTTACATCCATACATGACTACTGGAAAAACCATAGCTTTGACTGGACAAACCTTTGTCAGCAAAGTAATGTCTCTGTTTTTTAATATGCTGTCTAGGTTGGTCATAGCTCTTCTTCCAAGGAGCAAGCGTTTTTTAATTTCATGGCTGCAGTCACCATTGGGTAGGTTTATTCCTAGCTAGTGTATTACATTTCTGATGTTGTAACTGCATATATTTGCTCTTTCATCATGTCTGCTAAAAGACTAGTTTGTATATGTGAGCATCCTTGATCCTACCATATAAATCTTTCTATTTTGTGTAGTAGCATTTACCATCAATCATTTTGGTTTTGCAGACATACATATCACTCATAAGTCCCCTTCCAGTTGTTGTGCTTCTAACTGAATTGCTTTAGTGCCTCCAGTTCAATATTAAATAATAGTAGAGATAGTAGGCATCCTTGCCTTTCTTGGTGGAAATGCCTCTAAAGTTCCCCCATGAAATAATAAACTGCTTTTTTAAAAAAGTTGAAGTACAGTGTTGTGCCAATCTCTGATGTATAACAACATGACTTGGTTATATAATATATACATCCTTTTTTATATTCTTTTCCATTATAGTTTGTCCCAGGAGATTGGAGATAATTCCCTGTGCTATACAGTAGGATCTTGTTGTTTATCCAGCCTACATATAGTAGTTTGTATCTACCAACCCCAGATTCCTAGTCCATCCTTCCCCCTCCACTCTCCTCCTTAGCCCACATTGGTTCTCTACATCCGTGAGTCTCTTTCTGTTTTGTAGATAGGTCATTTTGTGTCATATATTAGATTCCACATATAAGTGATATATGGCATTTGTCTTTCTCTTTCTGACTTCCTTCACTTGGTGTGAGCATCTCCAGGTCCATCCGTGTTGCTGCAAATACATGGTTTCCTTCTTTCTGTGGCTGCGTAGTCTTCCATTGTATATAGGCAAGCACATCTTTACGCACCCATCTGCTGAAGGGCGTTTAGGCCGCTCCCGTGTCTCGGCTGCTGTGAACACAGAGGTGCGCGTATCTCTTTGAATCACAAGTCTGTCTGAGTGTAAGTCCGGGAGTGGGATGGCAGGATCATATGGTCTGTCTCTTATACACATCTGGAATGGGCACCAGGCAGTGTAACTCCTTGTGTTACCTTTTACCACCCGCCCATCACATGAGCCAGAAACCCAAGGGGCAACCATCCTCTCCCGCATCCCCAGAGCCACTGCTTTGTTCTGCTTCTTTAAAACCAAGAATAACTTTGTCCTGTCCGTTTTTTTCTCTTTCACTGCCAGCTCTCTAAACATCCATTTGCAATTGGCTATGTTTCTGAATTTCTTCTTCTGTTTTCTTGTCTGTCTACCCATGCATGAATAACACAGTTTATGACACAGTTTTCAGTCTTATTAATTATTACTATGCTTTAATACATGAAAGGGTTAGTCCTCCAAAATTGCTCTTTATAAATATCATTTATTTAGCTCTTAATGCTAGATCATTTAGTGTTCCAAATCAAATTTAAAACCAACTTGCTTAACCTCAGAAAAAAATATGGTATTTATTGAGATATCAATAAATTATAAATTAAATTTGAGAAAGTCAATACAATACACATACAGTGATATTTATTTGTCCAACTTTGTTTTAGTTTTCCTCATGTGTGTTTTGACTTTTTGAGTAAGTTTCAATTTAGTTCAGTCGCTTAGTCGTGTCTGACTCTTTGAGACCCCATGGAGTACAGCATGCCAGGCTTCCCTGTCCATCACCAACTCCCAGAGCTTACTCAAACTCATGCCCATAGAGTTGGTAATGCCATCCAACCATCTCATCCTCTGTTGTCCCCTTCTCCTCCTGCCTTCAATCTTTCCCAGCATCAGGGTCTTTTCAAATGAGTCAGTTCTTTGCATCAGGTGGCCAAAGTATTGGAGTTTCAGCTTCAGCATCAGTCCTTCCAATGAATATTCAGGACTGATTTCCTTTATGATGGATTGGTTGGATCTCCTTGTAGTTCAAAGGACTCTCAAGAGTCTTCTCCAACACCACACTTCAAAAGCATCAGTTCTTCGGTGCTCAGCTTTCTTTATAGTCCAACTCTTACATCCATACATGACTACTGGAAAAACCATAGCTTTGACTGGACAAACCTTTGTCAGCAAAGTAATGTCTCTGTTTTTTAATATGCTGTCTAGGTTGGTCATAGCTCTTCTTCCAAGGAGCAAGCGTTTTTTAATTTCATGGCTGCAGTCACCATTGGGTAGGTTTATTCCTAGCTAGTGTATTACATTTCTGATGTTGTAACTGCATATATTTGCTCTTTCATCATGTCTGCTAAAAGACTAGTTTGTATATGTGAGCATCCTTGATCCTACCATATAAATCTTTCTATTTTGTGTAGTAGCATTTACCATCAATCATTTTGGTTTTGCAGACATACATATCACTCATAAGTCCCCTTCCAGTTGTTGTGCTTCTAACTGAATTGCTTTAGTGCCTCCAGTTCAATATTAAATAATAGTAGAGATAGTAGGCATCCTTGCCTTTCTTGGTGGAAATGCCTCTAAAGTTCCCCCATGAAATAATAAACTGCTTTTTTAAAAAAGTTGAAGTACAGTGTTGTGCCAATCTCTGATGTATAACAACATGACTTGGTTATATAATATATACATCCTTTTTTATATTCTTTTCCATTATAGTTTGTCCCAGGAGATTGGAGATAATTCCCTGTGCTATACAGTAGGATCTTGTTGTTTATCCAGCCTACATATAGTAGTTTGTATCTACCAACCCCAGATTCCTAGTCCATCCTTCCCCCTCCACTCTCCTCCTTAGCCCACATTGGTTCTCTACATCCGTGAGTCTCTTTCTGTTTTGTAGATAGGTCATTTTGTGTCATATATTAGATTCCACATATAAGTGATATATGGCATTTGTCTTTCTCTTTCTGACTTCCTTCACTTGGTGTGAGCATCTCCAGGTCCATCCGTGTTGCTGCAAATACATGGTTTCCTTCTTTCTGTGGCTGCGTAGTCTTCCATTGTATATAGGCAAGCACATCTTTACGCACCCATCTGCTGAAGGGCGTTTAGGCCGCTCCCGTGTCTCGGCTGCTGTGAACACAGAGGTGCGCGTATCTCTTTGAATCACAAGTCTGTCTGAGTGTAAGTCCGGGAGTGGGATGGCAGGATCATATGGTAGCTCTAGTTTTCATTTTCTGAGGAAACTCCGTACTGTTCTCCTTAGTGGCGGCACCAATTTACATTCCCTTCAACAGTGCAGGACAGTTCCCTGTTCTCTACACCCTCTCCAGCATTTATTATCTGTAGACTTTTTAACTATTACCACTGAGACCAGTGTGAGGTGGTACCTTGCAGTTTTGATTTTCATTTCTCTAATTATTAGTGATGTTGAGCATCTTTTCACATGCCTACTTGCCATTTGTATGAAAGAAGCTGCCTTTTGATATGAGTTATTATTCTGGGTATTGAATTGTGTTAAATACCTTTTTGGCATCTATCAAGATAATAGGATTTTTCTCTTTAACAATATTAATATACTGAGTTATATTGATAGGGTCCCTGGTATTGAATCACTTTTGTATTTCTGAAATATGTACCATTTGGTCACAGTGAATTCTTATTTACATGAGCTATTGGATTCTATTTACCATTACTTTATTTGATATTTTTGCATTGAAATTCACATGTGAGTAATTTCTTTTTCATATCGTATTTGTCCAGGTTTGGTATCCATATCATCCTTGCTTCATGTCCTTCTTGCTTAACACTCTGGAATAATTTAGGTAGCACTGCAATTGTCTGACTTTTAATGATTTTGCTGAATTTTCCTAAGAAACCTCTGGTCATGGTACTTAAAGAAGAATTTTTTCTTCTTTAAGGAAAAATTTTCACTACTTTCTCTGTTTCTTCTATGGAAATTGGTCTGATTATCCTATATCAGCTTTGGTATATTATATTTCCTAAGAAGTTACCCATTTTATTATAGCTGTCAAGCTTACTTGCAGAAGATTCTGATTAAATGTGTGATTCTATTTCCCCTCTTTTGATAACAGTCTTCTTGTTGTCGCCTTTTATTTTGTGTACTTGTGCTTTTTCTCCTTCTTCATTTACTGTATTAAGCTGGCTGGGGCTTGTCAATGTTGTTGCTATTCTTTTCAAAGGGCAAGCTTTATATTTTTCTCATTAAATTCTGCTGTGGACCTTATTTCCAAACCTTTCATTTCTGCTTTACTGTCATTGATTGCTTCTTTATTTCCATTTACTTTGTTGTTCTTTCTAGTTTTTTCAATTGGCCAAGTATTCCTGCATTTTCATTTTTATTTTCTTTGTAAAGAGTGTTTGCTGCTATAAATTTTAGACTCTAATGTGTTTCTATTATTGTGATTTTCTAGAAATTCTGAAACTTAGTTTATTATTTCTCCTTTGAGCCAAGAACTGTTCGATAGCCAATGGCTGCTTAGTGAAATGACCCCTGGCAGGAAGAAAACAAGTACATGAGTCTTGCAGTTGCCCTGGCTTACTGCCTTGAGCTGGTTTCCAAATTGTGGGAGGACTTTTAAAACTGTGTTGTTTATTTTTATGTTATTGTATTATGGTTATAAGTCCCATTCATATTACTTTATTTTGGGGAGCTACTGAAGATGTTTTTGCATGTCCTAAAGTATGGTCAGTTTTTAAGTTCTACTCGTACTTGAAAAGAGGGTATATTCCCTGTGGTTTGATTTTATAGCCCTGTGTGTCTCTCTAAAACTTAACCTCTGAGTTTGCTGCCTAGGCCGTTTATGTTCTTATTAACTGTTTGTCTGCTTGACCTTTCTTCAACTGAGAAAAACTTTCCTTTATGAATGCACTGTGGTCTCTTTCTCCTCTGGTTTCTACTTCATAAAAGTTACTGCTCTGATGTCGAGTGTATTCATAACTGTTCCACCTTCCTCACAGATTTTAATCATTGCATTAGTGATGTTAAATTGGTTGTGTTTTAGTTTGTTTGGGGAGCCTAGATTCTCCCTTTTCTCTCTCTCTTTTTTAATGCTTTGATGAATGAGAGTATTTGTTTATTTATTTATTTTTGGCTACACCGTGGTATGTGGAATCTTGATTCTCCAACCAAGGATTGAACCCATGCATTGAAAGCACAGAATCTTAACCACTGGAGTATCAGGGAAGCGCTAGTTCTGCCTTTTCTGATTGCTTCTTCACTGCAGTAAATTCTGAGATAAGGGTTCAGGTGTAAGTGGTCTATTTGAGTGAAGAAAACTCGTGGAGGTGGGAAGGGTGTCAGGGGTGGGTGGACAGCCCATGAGTCATGGTTAGAGCCCTTTACTGTCCTGCCTCCGCAGCTTATTCCGCTGGGCAACCCCAGGTGTCAATGCCTCAGGGTTATCCCCTCCAAGTAAAGAGGGTGCTGGCAAATACATACACCAGATCCCATCACTGATCGATTGAGGACACATCCCAGAGGGTGTTCATCCTCCAGCACTCTGGTCTGCCACAACAGGAACGAAGATTCTGAATCCAGAGAGACCCACCGTGCAGAGAAAGGATGCACCAGCGGCGAAATTGTGGCTGGGGAGCAGTGATGCGGAAAGACTGAGAGATGGGAAGAGGACCCACCGTGGCTACTCCCACCATCGAGACCCTAAGTCCTGCTTTCTTGCTCTTTGTATTGACTTGGCATATCTTTGTCTGTAACCTTGATTTTGACCTTTCTGAATCTCTTTATTCAACTTATGCCTAATAAACAGCAGAGAGTTGGATTTTGCTCTGTTAGTCCACGCAATAATTTTTGCTGTTATTGTGTGAGTTAAACCAAGGTACCTTTACTAATTTAACCAAAATCCCTAGCCCATTATATCACTTACATTATATTTCTATATGTAAGTGTTTTACTTGTAGTCAAAATGAAGCTATAGGAAACAGATCCCTAGCTCAGTCAGTAAAGAATCCACCTGCAATGCAGGAGACCTGGGTTCAGTTCTTGGGTTGGGAAGATCCTCTGGAGAAGGAAATGACAACCCACTCCAATATTTTTGCCTGGGAAGTTCTATGGAGGGAAGAGCCTGGCAGGCATGGGGTCGCAAGAGTCAGACATGACTGAGCAACTAAACCACCACCAACAGATTTACCCTCATTCTAGAAACAACCAAACAACAGAACAGAACAGCAGGTAATCAGGTGAGCCATCACAGAAAGAAAACAAAGAGGCAAGCCCTGCACCAGATGGGCTTCTGGCTTTAGGAGGGTTTCCAGGCCAGGGTACGTGGGTGGGGCCCAGGCAGAACCTGTGTCTCCTTGAGCAGAGCAGACACAGCAGGAGTCAAGGAAAGCAGGGCGGTGGGAGTTCACAGAAAGGGGCTTGGGAAGGGGGGCTGCACAGGGGGAGTGCCGGATTCTGAAGAGCGTCCCCCTTGAATATTTAACTGAGTGCTGATCAGTGAATGTATGTAATGAGTTACCAGAGGCAGAAGCACAAACCATCCCGAAGGACTGGAGGGAGCCATCGCTGACACGCACACAAAGTTGGGAATGACCCATCCCATCACAGACTAGACCTCCTGTCTCACGAGACATTGGATGCGCACACAGAAGGGCCTTGGTTCATCATTGCTCTAGGAATGTCAAACAAATTCACTTGAAATGGGTCAGCAAACAATTTCAGTTCAGTCCAGTTCATTTCAGTCGCTCAGTCGTGTCCGACTCTTTGCGACCCCATGAATCGCAGCACACCAGGCCTCCCCGTCCATCACCAACTCCCGGAGTTCACTCACACTCACGTCCATCGAGTCAGTGATGCCATCCAGCCATCTCATCCTCGGTCGTCCCCTTCTCCTCCTGCCCCCAATCCCTCCCAGCATCAGAGTCTTTTCCAGTGAGTCAACTCTTCGCATGAGGTGGCCAAACTACTGGAGTTTCAGCTTTAGCATCATTCCTTCCAAAGAAATCCCAGGGTTGATCTCCTTAGATGCTGTTAAAAAACACAATTCAACTGAGTAAATTTTAAAGATCCAACTGAGCGACCGAACTGAACTGAACTGAACTGGCTTTATTCAGTGAGTTAGGCCAATACTAGGAGTTCTGAGGCACTGT
This sequence comes from Cephalophus harveyi, assembly GCA_006410635.1. Taxonomy (NCBI): domain Eukaryota; kingdom Metazoa; phylum Chordata; class Mammalia; order Artiodactyla; family Bovidae; genus Cephalophus; species Cephalophus harveyi. Next base: position 758,389 of record SJYT01011365.1, read on the forward strand.
ACAGAAAGAAAGCTGTTGGGAGGCAGAAGGTGGCATGACAAAGAAGCGACTAGCAGAGAGTAGATCCTTTGTGGCAAGGCCACCTTCCCCTAGGGGCCCTCCAGTGTCTAGGAGGCAGATAACCTCCCCTGTGATGACCACGTGATTCCAGACGGACTGCTTTAAGATTCCACTTCTGCTTTACAGAAGCTGACTCTGTAGTTAAGTTAGTTATTAAGTAGTTTGGTGGTATTTGCTTAGCACAAGTGACTCCGTTTGGAACCTGTTGTCTCTTTCTAAACAATTCCCCCCTTTTGATGAGACTTTCAGTTTAACTGAGAAATGTGATAAAAATTTTTTATATTTATTTATTTTAATTGGAGGCTAATTACTTTACAATATTGTAGTGGTTTTGCCATACATTGACATGAATCAGCCATGGGTGTACATATGTTCCCCATCCTGAACACCCCTCCCACCTCCTTCCCCATCCCATCCCTCAGGGTCATCCCAGTGCACCAGCCCCGAGCACCCTGTCTCATGCATCGAACCTGGACTGACGATCTATTTCACATATTGTAATATACATGTTTCAATGCTATTTTCTCAAATAATCCCACCCTCACCTTCTCCCACAGAGTCCAAAAGACTGTTCTATACATCTGTGTCTCTTTTGCTGTCTCGCATACAGGGTCATCATTGCCATCTTTCTAAATTCCATATATATGTGTCAGTATACTGTATTGGTGTTTTTCTTTCTGGCTTACTTCACTCTGTATAATAGGTTCCAGTTTCATCCATCTCATTAGAACTGATTCAAATGAATTCTTTTTAATGGCTGAGTAATACTCCATTGTGTATATGTACCACAGCTTTCTTATCCATTCATCTGCTGATGGACATCTAGGTTGTTTCCATGTCCTGGCTATTATAAACAGTGCTGCAATGAACATTGGGGTACATGTGTCTCTTTCAATTCTGGTTTCCTCGGTGTGTATGCCCAGCAGTGGGATTGCTGGGTCATAAGGCAGTTCTATTTGCAGTTTTTTAAGGAATCTCCACACTGTTCTCCATAGTGGCTGTACTAGTTTGCATTCCCAACAGTGTAAGAGGGTTCCCATTTCTCCACACCCTCTCCAGCATTTAATGCTTGTAGACTTTTGGATCGCAGCCATTCTGACTGGCATGAGATGGTACCTCATTGTGGTTTTGATTTGCATTTCTGTGATAATGAGTGATGTTAAACATCTTTTAATGTGTTTGTTGCCATCTGGATGTCTTCTTTGGAGAAATGTCTGTTTAGTTCTTTGGCCCTTTTTGATTGGGTCATTTATTTTTCTGGAATTGAGCTGCAGGAGTTGCTTGTATATTTTTGAGATTAATTCTTTGTCAGTTGCTTCATTTGTTATTACTTTCTCCCATTCTGAAATCTGTCTTTTCATCTTGCCTATAGTTTCCTTCATTGTGCAAAAGCTTTTAAGTTTAATTAGGTCCCATTTGTTTATTTTTGCTTTTATTTCCATTACTCTGGGAGATGGGTCATAGAGGATCCTGCTGTGATTTATGTCAGAGAGTGTTTTGCCTATGTTTTCCTCTAGGAATTTCATAGTTTCTGGTCTTACATTTAGATCTTTAATCCATTTTGAGTTTATTTTTGTGAATGGTGTTAGAAAGTGTTCTAGTTTCATTCTTTTACAAGTGGTTGACCAGTTTTCCCAGCACCACTTGTTAAAGAGATTGTCTTTTCTCCATTGTATATTCTTTCCTCCTTTTTCAAACATAAGGTGTCCATAGGTGCATGGATTTATCTCTGGGCTTTCTATTTTGTTCCATTGATCTGTATTTCTGTCTTTGTGCCAGTACCATACTGTCTTGATGACTGTGGCTTTGTAGTAGGGCCTGAAGTCAGGCAGGTTGATTCCTCCAGTTCCATTCTTCTTTAGATTGCTTTGGGTATTTGAGGCTTTTTGTATTTCCATACGAATTGTGAAATTATTTGTTCTAGTTCTCTGAAAAATACCGTTAGTGGCTCGATAGGGCCTGCATTGACATCAGTGTCACCTCCAGATTTTCTTCTGAAGTCTTCACAGGTTTTGTTGATCCTTGTGTGGGGGTCACAGGTCATGAATGATTTTTTGCTGAGTCACTGTGGTTTTCATAGGTCCCAAGTTCAGATTTACATTTTTTTTTTTAACTGGTCATTCTGTTCATTCATTTTCTGATGTTCCAGACTTAGGGAGATTATTTATTTGGTGGTTTATAGCTACAATGCAGCATTTGAAGCTTTTGAGAGGATACAGTGCACCAGAGAGACTACTGTGATTATTATAAGCAAGATAATGTCCGCGGTATAGTTTGGAGCCATGGCCCTAAGACAAAGCCAATCAAATCACGTAAGTCAAAGAAAGGCCCACCAAAGGATGCTCTTGCTTCAGCCAAGTAGCTTGTTCAGTGGTCTTATGTAGCTGAGTCTCAACTTCCCCAGAAGGATCAATCCAAGTGCGCAGGTGATAACTGGCCACAGCACAGACACCTCCTTCTTCAGTTAAAAGATAACAGGGACTGTCCTACGACCAGAACAATGTTGGCAGGGAGTAAAGAATCTTTGTTGGCAGATTCTGCAGTATCTTCAGGAGTTAAGGAGAGGTTCTTGATCTTACTCCCAGCACTGACCCCGAGCCAGGGAGGTGGGAACCTGCCGGAGGAAGCAAACTCTGAACCATGAAGACCCCTGAGTAGGTCCTGTCTGAACAAGCAATGTAAATCCAGGGGAGCTGGCCAATGAGGCATCTCACCTTGAGAGTTGACAGTTAGGGGTGCAGTCATGGCCCGGTCAGGTAGCAACAACTAGGCACTCATAGGCCTAATGGGGAATGAGAACCACCACAGACAAAGGCAAATCCTGTCTGAGCACAAACTGCTTGCGACCTTGCCTGATGATTGCAAGTGAAAGGGACAGTGATAATTCCAAGTGACATGTGCAAAGAATTGGGTCAGGCTGGTATGATTTTCCCAGCAAAGCGGATGCTTCCATCACTGAAGATTGTGGAAGGTATACCCCACGTGGAAAACACATTTTCTAACAATTTCTTTGCCACTGTGAGAGCCTCAGCCTTGCAGCAGGGGAAGACTGCAACTGATCTGGAAGACAAACACGCAACAACGGGAGCATATTGACAACCGTTCCTGAGAAGCATTTGAATGAATCCAGCTGCAGGTGCCATCAGGTCCAGAGGGAGGGAAAATAGATTTTCCATTATGGGCCTGACAGGTCAGATATCAGTAGTGAATTACTTTTGCAATGTTATAGAAGACCCCCCACCAGTGTTTATTCATAATTTGTCATCTTAATTGTACCATCCCCTTCATGGATCACAGCCTTGTCAGGGCGAAGGGGCTTGCATAACCCAATTAAGCCATGAGCCATGCCATGCAGGGCCACCCAAAACAGACAGGTCATAGTGAAGAGTTCTGACAAAATGTGGTCCACTGGAGAAGGAGATGACAAACCACTCCAGTACCCTTGCCACCAGAACCCCATAAAAAATATGAAGAGGCAAAAAGATAGTGACACTGGAATAAGAGCCCCCAGGTCAGAAAGTGTCCAATATGCTACTGGGGAAAAGCAGAGGGCAATTACTAATAGCTCCAGAAAGAATGAAGAGGCTGGGCCAAAGTGGAAAGGACACTTGGTTATGGCTGCCTGCTGGTGAAAGTAAAGCCTGAGGCTGTATGGAACAATATTGCACAGGGACCTGAAATGTTAGGTCCATGAATCAGGGTAAATTGGACGTGGTCAAGCAGGAGATGGCAAGAGTAAACATCGACATCTTAGAAATCAGTGAACTAAAATGGATGGGAATGGGCAAATTTAATTCAGATGACCATTATATCTACTACTGTGGGCAAGGAGCCCTTAGAAGAAATGGAGTAGCCCTCATAGTCAACAAAAGAGTCCAGAATGCAATATTTGGGTGCAACCTCGCAGATGACAGAATGATCTCCGTTCATTTCCAAGGCAAAAATCACAGTAGTCCAAGTCTCTGCCTCAAGTGCTAATCAAAGGAGCTGAGGTTGACCAGATATATGAAGAGCTACCAGCCCTTCCAGAATCAACACCAAAAAAGATGCTCTCTTCTTCACAGGGGATTGAAATGCTTAAGCAGGAAGTCAAGAGATATCTGGAGTAACACGTAAGTTTGGCCTTGGAGTACAAAGTGAAGTAGGGCAAAGGCTAACAGAGTTTTGTCAACAGAACACACTGGTCATGGCAAACAGTGTCTTCCAACAACACAAGAGATGACTGTACCCATGGCCATCACCAGATGGTTAATACCAAAATCAGATTAAGTGTATTCTTTCTGGCTAAAGATGGAAAATCTCTATACAGTCAGCAAAAACAAGACTTGGAGCTGACTATGGCTCCAATCACGAGCTCCTTATTGCAAAATTCAGGCTTAACTTGAAGGTGTTAGGGAAAATCACTAGACCATTTAGGTATGACCTAAATCAAATCTCTTATGATTATACAGTGGAGGTAACATGATGAATAGATTCAAGGGATTAGATCTAATAGACAGACAGAGTGCCTGAAGAACTAGGGGCAGAGGTTCATAACATTTTACAGGAGGCAGACCAATGCCATCCCAAAGAAAAAGAAATGCAAGGAGGCAAAGTGATTGCCTGAGGAGGCTTTACAAATAGTTGAGAAAAGAAGTGAAGTAAAAGGCACAGGAGAAAGGGAAAGACATACAAAACTGAATGCAGAATTCCAGAGAAGAGCAAGGAGAGATAAGAAAGCCTTCTTAAATGAACAATGCAAAGAAATAGAGGAAAACAGTAGAATGGGAAGGACTAGAGATCTCTTCAAGAAAATTGGAGATATCAAGGGAAAATTTCATTCAAGGATGGGCACAATAAAGGACAGAAATGGTAAGGACCTAACAGAAGCAGAAGAGATTAAGAAGAACTGGCAAGAATACAGAAGAGCTATACAAAAAAGGTCATAAAACCCAGGTAACCATGATGGTGTGATCACTCCCCTAGAGTCAGACATCCTGGAGTCTGAAGTCAAGTGGGCCTTAGGAAGCATTACTATGAACAAAGCTAGAGGAGGTGATAGATCTCAAGCTGAGTATTTCAAATTCTAAAAGGTGATACTGGTAAAGGGCTGCACTTAATATGCCAGTAAATTTGGAAAACTCAGCAGTGGCTGCAGGACAGGAAAAGATCAGTCTTCATCTCAATTTCAAAGAAGGACAATGTTAAAGCATGCTCAACCTACTGAACAATTGTGCTCACTTCCCATCTTAGTGAGGTTATCCTCAAAATCCATCAAGCTAAGCTTCAGCAATACTTGAATTGAGATCTTCCTGATATATAAGCTGGGTTTAGAAAAGGCAGAGGGACCAAAGATCAAATTGTCAACATTCATTGGATCATAGAGAAAGCAAGAGAATTCCAGAAAAACATCTGCTTCATTGGCTATGCTAAAACCTTTGACTATGTGGATCACAACAAACTTTTGAAAATTCTTAAAAAGATAGGAATACCAGAACATTTTACCCATCTCCTGAGAAACCTGTATGTCAGTTAAGAAGCAACAGAATCAGACATGGAACAACAGACTGGTTCAAAATTGGAATAGGAGTACGACAAGGCTGTGTATTGTCACCCTGTTTATTTAACTTCTATGAAGAGTATATCATGCAAAATGCTGGGCTGGATGAATCACCAACTGATATCAGGATTCCCAGGAGAAATATCAATAACCTCAGATATGCTGGTGATACCACTCTAATGGCAGAAAGAGAAGATGAACTAAGGTGCCTCTTGATTAGGGTGAAAGGGGAGAGTGAAAAAGCTGGCTTGAAACTCAACATTCAAAAAAACTAAGATCATGGCATCCAGTCCCATCACTTCATGGCAAATAGAAGGGGAAAAGGAGGCAGTGACAAAGTTTACTTTCCTGGGCTTCAAAATCACTGTGGCTGGTGACTGCAGCCATGAAGTTAAAAGACGCTTGCTTCTTGAAGGAAAACTATGACAAACCTAGACAGCATATTAAAAAGCAGAGATACCACTTTGCCAACAAAGGTCCGTAGAATCAAAGCTAGGGTTTCTCCAGTAGCCGTGTATCGATATGTGAGAGTTGGACCATAAAAAAGGCTGAGAGCCAAAGAATTGATGCTTTCGAATTGTATTGCTTAGAGAAGATTCTGAGAGTCTCTTGGACAGCAAGGAGATGAAATCACAAATCCTAAAGGAAATCAACCCTGAATATTCATTGGAAGGAATGCTTATTCTGCTGATGAAGCTGAAGCACCAACACTTTGGCCACCTGTTGCAAAGAGCCAACTCATTGGAAAAGACCCTGATGCTGGGAAAGTTTGAAGGCAAAAGAAGAGGGTGGCAGAGGATGAGATAGTTAGATAACATCACTGACTTAATGGACATGAAACTCCAGGAGACCGTATATGACAGGGAGCCTGGCATACTGCAGTCCATGGCGTCACAAAGAGTCAGACATGACTTAGTGACTGAACAGCAGCAAAGGCACGCTGGTGGGTGAAGGAAGGCTAAAACTGTTAACAGTGGGGTTTACCAGGAAGCTGGTAGGAATCAGGTGGCTTAAGTTTCCCACAACACTACTGTTCATTGAACTGACAGCCATTGCTGGTCCATCTTAATTTCTCTGGTTCAGGCACAGACTATTGCCATGTTCCAAGGATATAAGAAAAGCAAAAATCTGGCAACAAGGGGTCCTCTTTTGCAGAGACGAAATGGACTTCATCCACCTGGGCCAACACATTTATAGATTCCGTTGCTGCTGCTTTGCATGAAGGTCAGTCAGAGTGATGCCCTCATAGTCAAGCTCAGTCTTTTTTTGTTGGAGGCTCAGTTTCAATAAAAGCAATTTCAGAAGATGAAAGAAGAGTAGTAAAGAGGTCATTTGCCTGCTGCCTGTTTTTCACTGTGGTCTCAGAGGATGAAAGAAAAACTCTTTACTTTTATAACGTCCTAAAATCATGGATGACCCTAAAGGCATACAGGCTGTCAGTGTAAACATTGTCCTGCAAACTGGCAGCTCAGAGAAGGGCATGCATCTCTGCTCCTTGGGCTGATTGAACCTGTGGGAGATTTCCCCTTTCAAGCAGTGCATGTTGGGTAATAACAGTTTAACCAACTTGGAAATTCCCTTTCCCATTTTTACGGTCTGATTCATCAACAGACAAAAAATAGTCTCACAAATCAGGACCTGGGGTCTGATAGTGAGACATTGTTATCTCGCAGTCCTGAAGCTCATCGTCATGGGGAGAGACAGTGATACAGCAGGGCTAAGAATGTTGCAACAGTTCAGATGCAGATTAGGTAGTGAAAGCAGAAAGGTCTCATAGGAAGTTAACCTGCTGGCAGAGAAACGTTGAGTCAATTCATTATTCAGGCGACTCTGGACAGCATGTGAAGTTTGTAAATCAATGTCATTTCTTAAGATCCAGTCCTCTGAGGCTTCTCCTAACTGTTACGGCACCTCAAGTCAGATCGACAGGTATGAGCGACCGAATCCAGTTGTGTGCTATAATAAGCAAAGGACTTGTGTTCGTTGCCACTTTCCTGTGTGAACATCCCCAAGGGCTCAGTTATCTCTTTTATAACTTATTAAGGTGAACAGCGGGCTTCGCTGGTGGCTCAGCGGTAAAGAATCTGCCTGCCAATGCAGGATGCGAGTTTGATCCCTGGTTCAGGAAGATCCTCTGGAGGAGGAAATGGCAACCCCCTCCAGTATTCTTGCTGGGTGAATCCCATGGACAGAGGAGCCTGGTGGGCTACAGTCCCCGGGGTGAACAGCTGTGAATAGCTGGGTCGCCCTAGAGCAGGTGGTTCTTATCCTGCAGCTCAAGATTATCTTTCCAAGGTGAGTCCATAAGGGAAATTAGGAACCCACAGTCTCCCATAGCCAGGCAGGCTTAGGAAGCCAGGAAGCTGTCACTGAGTTGTGGCATACAGCCTTCTTGGATTAGCACCATTCTGTTTGGAGATGACTCGATTCCTTCAGCAGTTAGATGATGACCGAGCTAATGAAAGCTGTCTAGAGATCATTGTAATTTTTCTTTTGAGATTTTATGTCCTTTTCCAGCTAACTGTCTCAGCAAATACATGGAATTCATAAATGGGCATCTCTGCAGTCCTGAAGCTCACTGTCATGGGGAGAGACTGTGAAACAGCAGAGCTAAGAATGTTGCAACAGTTCAGATGCAGATTAGGTAGTGAAAGCAGAAAGGTCTCATAGGAAGTTAACCTGCTGGCAGAGAAACGTTGAGTCAATTCATTATTCAGGAGACTTTGGACAGCATGTGGAGTTTGTAAATCAATGTCATTCTTAAGATCCAATCCTCTGAGGCTTCTCCTAACTGTTACGGCACCTTGAGTCAGATCGACAGGCATGAGCGATCGAATCCACATAGCAGAGGTCATCCACGTGCTCTAGAGGGTTGATGTCCTGGGATCTGGAGGCTGCTTACATCTCAGTGGGACACTGGGAGAAATAAGCAGAGGCCTTGGTGAACCTCTGAAGCATAACTGTCTATGCACAATGTTGATTATTCCAAGTGCAAGCAAACAGATCTTGGCTGTCAGGACCTACAGGGATGCTCAGGAAGACTGAACAAACCTCCACAACAGGAAACCATTCTGATTCTGGTGGAACTGGTGACAAAAGAGTGTTTGGTTCTGAACAACTGGAAAATGAGGAAGAACTATCTTGTTAATAGATTCTGCCTTGGTGGCTCAGACAGAGAATATGTGTGCCATGCAGGAGACCCAGGTTCGATCCCTGGGTCAGGAAGACCCCCTGGAGAAGGGAATGGCAACCCACTCGGTATTCTTGCCTAGAGAATTCCACGGACAGAGGAGTCTGGCAAGCTACAGTCCACGGGTGGCAATGAATCGGACATGACTGAGCAACTAGCACTTTCTTTCTTTTTTTCCTTAATAGATTTCAAATCCTGGACAATCCACCATCCCCTCCCATTAGGTGTCCAGATGTACAAGGTGAGCATGTCACAGGAACTAATGCAAGGAAAGATCAGGGTGACTTGCTCTTCTACTCTTGGGGTGAGGTCTTGTATGATTTTTGGTTTTAGCAGCTGTTGAGACAGTTGGAAAGAGGTTTAGTTGTGTCTAACAGAATATTTGTAGTTTCTACACTTTTTATTCTCTCAATGTTAGTAGCCTGCAGAAGCTGTGTTTAAATTAGGGATCTTCTGGAATTCTTCCTCTTCTATATCAAGGACAGGTTGATAGGAATATAGAAGATCAGGTTCAGGTTGGTCAGGATATTCTAATTTGGAAAGGAAATTTCTGTTTCATGGACTCACTGGGGCTGTGTTACAGAGCAAAAGAGAACTCTTCATTGATAGGTCCCAGAGCCATTTGTACTGGTTGAGATAGAACCTCCCTCTGAATTTTCTTACCCCACTATGGAAACTTCATTTTCACTCTGAGGAGTTTGCTCTATGAGAGTGAGGTTTAAAGTAGAGAGTGTAGCTCCAGTATCTACTAAAATTTGGCAAGATTCTCTGTTGACTTTAATTTTAGTTTCCCCTTGACTGGTTAAACTCCCTCTGAATTTTCTTACCCCACTATGGAAACTTCATTTTCACTCTGAGGAGTTTGCTCTATGAGAGTGAGGTTTAAAGTAGAGAGTGTAGCTCCAGTATCTACTAAAATTTGGCAAGATTCTCTGTTGACTTTAATTTTAGTTTCCCCTTGACTGGTTAAGGGCATCTCTGGTAGCTGTTTACAGGACCAGCCATCAGAGTCTCAAGAGTTCTGAGACGGGCCCATATGGGGCCTCTTTCAGGGGCAGATATGGGGCATTTGAGTTGGTGTGGAAGGATCTGCATAAAAACTTTCAGGACAATCTTTTTTCCAGCATCCCAGTGGATTACAAATGAGACAGCAACTCTTGAACAAGTGCCTTGATGATGGACCCCCAAGGAGAGTATAACACACCCAGTGTTATTTTAGATGCCGGGCCTTAGAGCTGTTGTAGCTGTGAAGTTAGCAACTTGGCAGATTTTTATTTATGGTCTTTCTCCAAAGTTCTTTCAAAGTGCTTAGCTGTGGTCATGAGTTCAGTCAGACTGGTGGCTTCTCATCCTTTTTTCTGCCTTTTGAAAATCCACTAATCTCAGGAGATAATCCAGTTACAAATAAGGCTACTGGAGCAGGCTGGGTAACTTCATCTACTATATGAAACCCAGGATGCCTTAGGAAGAGACCTTCCAGGTGGACTTTTAACACAGTAAGTCTAACACAGACTCATCTATATATATATNTAATCTCAGGAGATAATCCAGTTACAAATAAGGCTACTGGAGCAGGCTGGGTAACTTCATCTACTATATGAAACCCAGGATGCCTTAGGAAGAGACCTTCCAGGTGGACTTTTAACACAGTAAGTCTAACACAGACTTATCTATATATATATATTGGCATGTCTGAGTCATAAACCAATCACGGCAAGCAGGGAAAACTAAGAATGGCTTTGAAAAGTGTTTGCTATTTGTGGTGAGCTTTCCCAATCCATAAGTGGGGCATGTTGAACACAGGTGTTAATCCTCCGATGTTATCCTCAGGATTGTGCCATTCTGCTTCTTGGACCCATCTTGGGACTTCCTCAAGGCACACCAGCATGGGCATAAGCTGATAAAGGCAGTCCAAGGTCATAGACTCTGATAAGGATTCTAAATTCTTCAGAAAATTTTAGTGGATCCTCCTTGGGCTTAGAAATTTCCCATAGTTTTGTCTTTGACAGAGGAATGAAAGATATTTGAGGAGGATTTCCCACAGCCTCAGCTGGTTGTTTAATAGTCTCTTCAGAGTGGAAAGGCAGTCTAGATAGAGAAGTATACAATGTGAGTATTCAGGCACCTTTCCTTTTCTCCCTACCTTTTTTTTGAGAAAGGTACACTCTTTCTCAGTGTAGAGTTCCAGAGAAAAGCAGGAGAGACAAGAAGACCTTCTTCAGTGAACAGTGCAAAGAAACAGAGGAAAACAACAGAAAGGGAAAGACTAGAGATCTCTTCAAGCAAATTAGAGCTATCAAAGGGACATTTCATCCAAAGATGGGCACAATAAAGGACACAAATGGTGAAGACTTAGTAGAAGCAGAAGAGATCAAGAAGAGATGGAAAAAATATACAGAAGAACTGTGCAAAAAAGATCTTAATGACCTGGATAACCTTGATGGTATAGTCTCTCACTCAGAGCCAGACATTCTGGAGTGTGAAGTCACGTGGACTTTAGGAAACAGTGCTACCAATAAAGCTAGTGGAGGTGATGGAATTCCAGCAGAGCTATTTAAAACCCTAAAAGATTAATCTATTAAAGTGCTGCTTTCAGTATGTCAGCAAATTTGGAAAACACAGCAGTGGCCACAGGACTGGAAAAGATCAATCCTCATCCCAATTCCCAAGAAGGGCAGTGCTAAAGAATGTTCAAACCAAATTAGGTAGTGAAAGCAGAAAGGTCTCATAGGAAGTTAACCTGCTGGCAGAGAAACGTTGAGTCAATTCATTATTCAGGCGACTCTGGACAGCATGTGAAGTTTGTAAATCAATGTCATTTCTTAAGATCCAGTCCTCTGAGGCTTCTCCTAACTGTTACGGCACCTCAAGTCAGATCGACAGGTATGAGCGACCGAATCCAGTTGTGTGCTATAATAAGCAAAGGACTTGTGTTCGTTGCCACTTTCCTGTGTGAACATCCCCAAGGGCTCAGTTATCTCTTTTATAACTTATTAAGGTGAACAGCGGGCTTCGCTGGTGGCTCAGCGGTAAAGAATCTGCCTGCCAATGCAGGATGCGAGTTTGATCCCTGGTTCAGGAAGATCCTCTGGAGGAGGAAATGGCAACCCCCTCCAGTATTCTTGCTGGGTGAATCCCATGGACAGAGGAGCCTGGTGGGCTACAGTCCCCGGGGTGAACAGCTGTGAATAGCTGGGTCGCCCTAGAGCAGGTGGTTCTTATCCTGCAGCTCAAGATTATCTTTCCAAGGTGAGTCCATAAGGGAAATTAGGAACCCACAGTCTCCCATAGCCAGGCAGGCTTAGGAAGCCAGGAAGCTGTCACTGAGTTGTGGCATACAGCCTTCTTGGATTAGCACCATTCTGTTTGGAGATGACTCGATTCCTTCAGCAGTTAGATGATGACCGAGCTAATGAAAGCTGTCTAGAGATCATTGTAATTTTTCTTTTGAGATTTTATGTCCTCTTCCAGCTAACTGTCTCAGCAAATACATGGAATTCATAAATGGGCATCTCTGCAGTCCTGAAGCTCACTGTCATGGGGAGAGACTGTGAAACAGCAGGGCTAAGAATGTTGCAACAGTTCAGATGCAGATTAGGTAGTGAAAGCAGAAAGGTCTCATAGGAAGTTAACCTGCTGGCAGAGAAACGTTGAGTCAATTCATTATTCAGGAGACTTTGGACAGCATGTGGAGTTTGTAAATCAATGTCATTCTTAAGATCCAATCCTCTGAGGCTTCTCCTAACTGTTACGGCACCTTGAGTCAGATCGACAGGCATGAGCGACCGAATCCACATAGCAGAGGTCATCCACGTGCTCTAGAGGGTTGATGTCCTGGGATCTGGAGGCTGCTTACATCTCAGTGGGACACTGGGAGAAATAAGCAGAGGCCTTGGTGAACCTCTGAAGCATAACTGTCTATGCACAATGTTGATTATTCCAAGTGCAAGCAAACAGATCTTGGCTGTCAGGACCTACAGGGATGCTCAGGAAGACTAAACAAACGTCCACAACAGGAAACCATTCTGATTCTGGTGGAACTAGTGACAAAGAGTGTTTGGTTCTGAACAACTGGGAAATGGGGAAGAACTAACTTGTTAATAGATTCTGCCTTGGTGGCTCAGACAGAGAATCTGTGTGCCAGGCAGGAGACCCAGGTTCGATCCCTGGATCAGGAAGATCCCCTGGAGAAGGGAATGGCAACCCACTCAGTATTCTTGCCTAGAGAATTCCATGGACAGAGGAGTCTGGCAGGCTACAGTCCATGGGAGGCAATGAATCGGACATGACTAAGCAATTAGCACTTTATTTTTTTCCTTAATAGATTTCAAATTCTGGACAATTCACTATCCCCTCCCATTAGGTGTCCAGATGGGCAAGGTGAGCATGTCACAGGAACTAATGCAAGGAAAGATCAGCCCATGGGTGACTTGCTCTTCTACTCTTGGGGTGAGGTCTTGTATGGCTTTGGGTTTTTGTAGCTGTTGAGGCAGTTGGAAAGAGGTTTAGTTGTGTCTAATGGAATATTTATAGGTTCTACATTTTTTATTCTTTCAATGTTAGTAGCCTGCAGAAGCTGCGGTTAAATTAGGGATCTTCTGGAATTCTTCCTTTTCTATATCAAGGACAGGTTGAAAGGAATATAGAAGATCAGGTTCAAGTTGGTCAAGGTATTCTATTTTGGAAAGGAAATTTCTGTTTCATGGACTTACTGGGGCTGTGTTACAGAGCAAAAGAGAACTCTTCATTGATAGGTCCCAGAGCCATTTGTACTGGTTGAGATAGAAACTCCCTCTGAATTTTCTTACCCCACTATGGAAACTTCATTTTCACTCTGAGGAGTTTGCTCTATGAGAGTGAGGTTTAAAGTAGAGAGTGTAGCTCCAGTATCTACTAAAATTTGGCAAGATTCTCTGTTGACTTTAATTTTAGTTTCCCCTTGACTGGTTAAGGGCATCTCTGGTAGCTGTTTACAGGACCAGCCATCAGAGTCTCAAGAGTTCTGAGATGGGCCCATATGGGGCCTCTTTCAGGGGCAGATATGGGGCATTTGAGTTGGTGTGGAAGGATCTGCATAAAAACTTTCAGGACAATCTTTTTTCCAGCATCCCAGTGGATTACAAATGAGACAGCAACTCTTGAACAAGTGCCTTGATGATGGACCCCCAAGGAGAGTATAACACACCCAGTGTTATTTTAGATGCCGGGCCTTAGAGCTGTTGTAGCTGTGAAGTTAGCAACTTGGCAGATTTTTGTTTATGGTCTTTCTCCAAAGTTCTTTCAAAGTGCTTAGCTGTGGTCATGAGTTCAGTCAGACTGGTGGCTTCTCATCCTTTTTTCTGCCTTTTGAAAATCCACTAATCTCAGGAGATAATCCAGTTACAAATAAGGCTACTGGAGCAGGCTGGGTAACTTCATCTACTATATGAAACCCAGGATGCCTTAGGAAGAGACCTTCCAGGTGGACTTTTAACACAGTAAGTCTAACACAGACTCATCTATATATATATATTGGCATGTCTGAGTCATAAACCAATCACGGCAAGCAGGGAAAACTAAGAATGGCTTTGAAAAGTGTTTGCTATTTGTGGTGAGCTTTCCCAATCCATAAGTGGGGCGTGTTGAACACAGGTGTTAATCCTCCGATGTTATCCTCAGGATTGTGCCATTCTGCTTCTTGGACCCATCTTGGGACTTCCTCAAGGCACACCAGCATGGGCATAAGCTGATAAAGGCAGTCCAAGGTCATAGACTCTGATAAGGATTCTAAATTCTTCAGAAAATTTTAGTGGATCCTCCTTGGGCTTAGAAATTTCCCATAGTTTTGTCTTTGACAGAGGAATGAAAGATATTTGAGGAGGATTTCCCACAGCCTCAGCTGGTTGTTTAATAGTCTCTTCAGAGTGGAAAGGCAGTCTAGATAGAGAAGTATACAATGTGAGTATTCAGGCACCTTTCCTTTTCTCCCTACCTTTTTTTTGAGAAAGGTACACTCTTTCTCAGTGTAGAGTTCCAGAGAAAAGCAGGAGAGACAAGAAGACCTTCTTCAGTGAACAGTGCAAAGAAACAGAGGAAAACAACAGAAAGGGAAAGACTAGAGATCTCTTCAAGCAAATTAGAGCTATCAAAGGGACATTTCATCCAAAGATGGGCACAATAAAGGACACAAATGGTGAAGACTTAGTAGAAGCAGAAGAGATCAAGAAGAGATGGAAAAAATATACAGAAGAACTGTGCAAAAAAGATCTTAATGACCTGGATAACCTTGATGGTATAGTCTCTCACTCAGAGCCAGACATTCTGGAGTGTGAAGTCACGTGGACTTTAGGAAACAGTGCTACCAATAAAGCTAGTGGAGGTGATGGAATTCCAGCAGAGCTATTTAAAACCCTAAAAGATTAATCTATTAAAGTGCTGCTTTCAGTATGTCAGCAAATTTGGAAAACACAGCAGTGGCCACAGGACTGGAAAAGATCAATCCTCATCCCAATTCCCAAGAAGGGCAGTGCTAAAGAATGTTCAAACCATCAGACAACTGTACTCATCTCCCATGCTAGTAAGATCGTGTTCAAAATCCTCCAAGCCAGGCTTCAGCATTAGGTGAACCGAGAACTTCCAGATGCTCAAGCTGGGTTTCAAAAAGGCAGAGGAGCCAGAGATCAAATCGCCAACACTCACTGGATCATTGACAAAGCAAGGGAATTCCAGAAAAAACATCTACCTCTGTTTCATTGACGACACTAAAGCCTTTGACTATGTGGATCAAAACAAACTGTGGAAAACTCTTAAAGAGGTGGGAATACCAGACCATCTTACCTGTCTCCTGAGAAACCAGTATGTGGGTCAAGAAGCAACAATTAGAACTCTGTATGGAACAACTGACTGGATCAGGATTGAGAAAGGAGTACAACAAGGCTATTTATTGTCATCCTGTTTATTTAACTTATATGAAAAGCACATTATATGAAGTGCCAGGCTGGATGAGTTACAAGGTGGAATCAAGTTACAAGCTGTTGATATGGTATCATCCACGTCAACAGAGGAACTAAACAGCCTCTTGATGAGGGTGAAGGAGGAGAGTGAAAAACCCAGCTTAAAACTCAGTATTAAAAAAATCTAAGATCATGGCATCCAATCCCATCACTTTGTGGCAAATAGAAGGGGAAAAGGTGGAAGCAGTGACAGATTTCTTGGGCTCTAAAATCACTGCAGATGGTGACTGTAGCCATGAAATTAGAAGATCCTGTTTCTTGACAGGAAAGCTATGACAAACCTAGACAGTGTGTTAAAAAGCAAAGACATCACTTTGCCAACAAAGGTCTGTATCATCAAGGCTATGGTCTTTCCAATAGTCATGTATGGATGCGAGAGCTGGAAAAAAGAAAAAAACAGAGCACTGAAGAATTGATGCTCTCAAACTGTGGCGCTGGAGAAGACTCTTTGAGAGTCCCTTGGACTGCAAGGATCACAACAAACTGTGGAAAATTCTGAAAGAGATGGAATACCAGACTACCTGACCTGCCTCTTGAGAAACCTGCATGCAGGTCAGGAAGCAACAGTTAGAACTGGACATGGAACAACAGGCTAGTTCCAAATTGGGAAAGGAGTATGTCAAGGCTGTATATTGTCACTCTGCTTATTTGACTTATATGCAGAGTACATCGTGAGAAATGCTGGGCTGGAAGAAGCACAAGCTGGAATCAAGATTGTTAGGAGAAATATCAATAACCTCAGATATGCAGATGACCACCCTTATGGCAGAAAGTGAAGAGGAACTAAAAAGCCTCTTGATGAAAGTGAAAGAGGAGAGTGAAAAAGTTGGCTTAAAACTCAACATTCAGAAAACGAAGATCATGGCATCCGGTCCCATCACTTCATGGGAAATAGATGGGGAAACAGTGGAAACAGGGTCAGACTTTATTTTTGGGGGCTCCAAAATCACTGCAGATGGTGACTGCAGCCATGAAATTAAAAGACATTTACTCCTTGGAAGGAAAGTTATGACCAATCTAGACAACATATTAAAAAGCAGAGACATTACTTTGCCAACAAAGGTCCATCTAGTCAAGGCTATGGTTTTTCCTGTGGTCGTGTATGGATGTGACAGTTGGATTGTGAAGAAAGCTGAGCACTGAAGAATTGATGCTTTTGAACTGTGGTGTTGGAGAAGACTCTTGAGAGTCCCTTGGACTGCAAGGAGATCCAACCAGTCCATACTAAAGGAGATCAGTCCTGGATGTTCATTGGAAGGATTGATGTTGAACCTGAAACTCCAATACTTTGGCCACTTGATGTGAAGAACTGACTCATTGGAAAAGACCCTGATGTTGGGAAAGATTGAGGGCAGGAGGAGAAGGAGACGATAGAGGATGAGATGGCTGCATAGCATCACCGACTCAATGGACATGAGTTTGGGTGGACTCCGGGAGATGGTGATGGACAGGCAGGCCTGGCTGCGGTCCATAGAGTTGCAAAGAGTCGGACATGAGTGGCTGAACAACAACTACTACTTAGGTAGAGGAGGACAGAGGGGATCTGGAGAAGCCCTGTCAGTCTTATTGCCTTTTGTTTCAGGTACCTCTTGTGTTTTTAATTTTTCATTAACCTTTTCTAATGAGTTTTTCAGTGAAGATATTTTGGAATCTTGAAGACTTTTGGATGCTTCTGCATACTAATTAAAACAGGTGTTTTAATTCTGTGTGTGTGCTTGGGGAACCCTTGCTTTCAAGTGGACTTCTTCAGTGAATAATCTTGTCTTGTTAAAACATTCCCCATAATGGTCGTTATCATCCTAGGTTGATATTAGTAACACTTTGACATTTTCATAGATAACTGCACCTTTGGAGAGTAGAGATCTTAGACCTAAAATTAACCGATGAGCTGGAATGTGATGTGCTTAGCTCTTTGGAACTGATGGATCCCATTTCTTTCTTTTTTTTTTTTAATTTAAATTTATTTATTTTAATTGGAGGCTAATTACTTTACAATATTGTATTGGTTTTGCCATACATCAGCATGAATCCGCCATGGGTGTACACATGTTCCCCATCCTGAACCCCCCTCCCACCTCCCTCCCCATCCCATCCCTCTGGGTCATCCCAGTGCACCAGCCCCAAGCATCCTATATCATGCATCAAACCTGGACTGATGATTAGTTTCTTACATGATATTATACATGTTTCAATGCCATTCTCCCAAATCATCCCATCCTCTCCCTCTCCCACAGAGTCCAAAAGACTGTTCTATATATCTGTGTCTCTTTTGCTGTCTCACATACAGGGTTATCGTTACCATTTTTCTAAATGCCATATATATGTGTTAGTATACTGTATTGGTGTTTTTCTTTCTGGCTTATTTCACTCTGTATAATAGGCTCTCATTTCTTTAGCTAAGCCTTAGGCCTTTTAGAGTCAAATTAATACCTAACAGGGATGTGCCCATTGGGTTGGGGATTATGTGGTGTTTTCATGTTTTCAGTGCACCTCATTGCACCAAAATTTTCTTAAAGTTGGCAAGTGACCTAGTGTTAATCTAACTCTTTCTGTGACTAACTTGTGGTAGCATGAGCATCTTAGGGGAGGAGTAGGAATATGGGAATAGCTTTTAAGTGATCAAACTTTGTCTACCAACTTCATGGCTTTGGGGGCTTTCCAGAGTCCCATTAGTAATAGCCCTCACCTCAAGTACATTCACAGAAACCTACAGCGGCCAGAGAAACAGAACTGTGGACACCAGCATAACTGAAGAGAAGCTTCTGCAGACCAACCCCCAACCAAAAACAAAAGAGGTCCTCGGTGCACAGCGTCAGCCATTCCCGCCGTGGAACCATGAACGAAGTCAGCAGATACCAACAACTGGGGGCTGTGAATTAACCAAGGGCTAGGGACCGGGGTGCCAGGGGAAAGCGTCTCCTGATTCAGGCTGACCTGCCCTGGACTGGAAAGCCAGTTAGGTCCAGAGCTACGTGCAAAAGACAGTGGAGCTCAGAACCAAGAGGAAATTGCCCACGGCCCTGGTAAATAGAGGGAAAGAGAAAGAACTCACAGTGGGTGCCGGCGCCACACCCGTGCTTCTCATTGTCCCTGAAGCTGTCAGAGGGCTCCTTCAGAGCCCAGCGCCGCCACCAGCAGTGATTTAAAAAAGTTAAACTGAGCACATTTAAAAATCTTATTGGTTTTAAGGGTTCATGAATAGGGCAGTTTCACATCTTCCAAGTGGAAAGGATATGTACAAAATAAAGGAGGGCTTTTATTAGGCAGAAAGGGACAGGACAAGGAAGTTATACTGGTAAAAAATGGATTGTTTGTGATCATACATTAGGGGATGCTAGGCAGTCCATGGGGTTGCTAAGAGTCTGATACGACTGAGTGACTTCACTTTGACTTTTCACTTTCATGCATTGGAGAAGGAAATGGTAACCTACTCCAGTATTCTTGCCTGGAGCATCTCAGGGATGGTGGAGCCTGGTGGGCTGCCGTCTATGGGGTCACACAGAGTCGGACACGATTGAAGCGACTTAGCAGCAGGCATTTCTAGTGCTGACCAGGTGATTCCAAATTGACTGATTTAAGGCTCCACTTCTGGGAGGAGTTGAAATGTAATTAAGTTAGATATTAGATTTTGCTTTCAAAATGTAGGGGTTAGCACAAGTGACTCCATTTTGAGCCTGTTGTCTCCTTTTTAACAATACTCATTTATGATACAACATGTATACATAGCTTATTTTTTATTGCTTTTCCTCTCTCAGTCTCTAATTGGACATGCAAACTGTTTTCTCCCCATTTATCACCTTGTAACAACCAGAAATCTTATTCTGCTTTCCATTAATTCTCCCCCTTTTTGGTCTGCGTTTGTAAGCTATAATACACTCATTGAATCAAAACATGTGAAGGTATCTAAATACTATTCTGTCCTCTTTTTCACTATTATTTAATCTTATTCTATAGTTGGGCTTCGGAGAAGGCAATGGCACCCCACTCCAGTACTCTTGCCTGGAAAATCCCGTGGATGGAGGAGCCTGGTTGGCTGCAGTCTATGGGGAGGCTGAGGGTTGGACATGACTGAGCGACTTCACTTTCACTTTTTACTTTCATGCATCGGAGAAGGAAATGGCAGCCCACTCCAGTGTTCTTGCCTGGAGAATCCCAGGGATGGGGGAGCCTGGTGGGCTGCCGTCTATGGGTCTCACAGTGTCGGAGGCGACTGAAGTGACTTAGCAGCAGCAGCAGCATAGCTGGGCTTCCATGGTGGCTCAGATGGTAAAGCATCTGCCAGCAATGCAGGAGACCCAGGTTCAATCCCTGGGTCGGGAAGATCCCCTGGAGAAGTAAATGGCAACCCACTTGAGTACTCTTGCCTAAAAAACTCCATGGCCAGAGGAGCCTGGTGGGCTACAGTCCATGGGGTCACAAAGAGTCAGACACGACTGAGTGACTTCTCACTCACTCACTCACTCACTCACTATAGTTGAATAAGTACTTGCCACTGGATCTTTTTTTGATGCTCCAATGATTTCTTGATTATCTTGACCTTATTCTCAACTTAATTCCTCAGGATTTTGTGACACCAAGTGGATATCATACAGGGTAACTTACTTATGACACTACCATGTCAGGTCCCACAAGGCTGCCCCCTCCTTCAGATGCCAGTTGCAAGTCAAGGTGGTCATTTTTGTGCTTCTGACTATGAATTGGAAGTGCCCATAAAAGCCTCCTCAGGTTCAATTAATTTGCTAAAGTGGCTCACAGAACTCAGAGACACATGTTATTTGCTCAAATTCTAGTTTATTGTAAAAGGATGTGACTCAGGAACAGCCACATGGAAAAGATGAAAAGGTCAAGGTGTAGGGGAAGGGCGCAGAGCTTCTATGCCCTCCAGATGCACGTTCCCTGCACCTCCACATGCTCACCAAACCCAGGAGCTGTCTGATCTCCATCCTTTAGGGGTTGTTAATAAGGCTTCACTACACAGGAGTGCTGATTAACTTATGAGCCATTGGTGATTAGACTCAGTCTCAGCCCCTCTCCTCTCCCTGGAGGAGGGGATGACACTGAAAGTTCCAACACTCTAAACACTTGGTTGGTTACCTGGCAACCAGTCCCCCACCCTTATGGGCTTTCCCAAAGGCACCTCATTAACCTAAACTAATATGCTTGCATGCAGAGTCCTGTCTGACTCTTTGTGACCTCATGGCCTGCCAGGCTCGTCTGTCCGTGGAATTTTCTAGGCAAGAATTCTGGAGCAGGTTGCCATTTCCTCTACCAGGGGGTTTTCCTGACCCAGGGATTGAATCCTCATGTCCCACACTGTGGGCAGATTCTTTACCAGTGAGCCACCAGAGAAGTCCAACATAAACTAAGGTGTGATTGAAAGGGGCCGGTTATGTCAATAGCAATAGATAGCCATTTCATTTGTATTGCTCTGAAGCTATCTCAGGAACCAGGAACAAAGCTAAATATTTCAACAAAAGATTCTAGAAGAAATTACAAGGGTTTTAGGAATTAAGTGCAGAAATAATGAAGACTAAAGATGTATTTCTTATTTTAAATTGCAGCACCACATCTACAAACTGCAATTTGATTAGGAGAAAATGAGAGTACATCTCTGAATTCTCATGGAAGAATGTTCAATATCATGTCCTTTACCAAAATGAAGTTTCTCCCTTTGCTCACAAGTGTCAGAAATGTTCATTTTACCCAGAACTTTTCCCTCTGGATCTCATGTCAACAACTGTTATATTGTATAAAATATTTCATTTGAAACCTCTAAATACATCTGTGGGTTCCAAATGGAATAATACAAGAAAAATACCTGTGTTTTTTTTTTAAATCGAGTTATGGATATCTTTGACTTAGCTAAAAATATTTCAACTAAAAGATTAACACTTCAGTTCAGTCGCTCAGTCGTGTCTGACTCTTTGCGACCCCATGAATCGCAGCACGCCAGGCCTCCCTGTTCATCACCGTCTCTCAGAGGTCACTCAGACTCACGTCCATCGAGTCCATGATGCCATCCAGCCATCTCATCCTCTGTCGTCCCCTTCTCCTCCTGCCCCCAGTCCCTCCCAGCATCAGAGTCTTTTCCAATGAGTCAGCTCTTTGCATGAGGTGGCCAAAGTACTGGAGTTTCAGCTTTAGCATCATTCCTACCAAAGCCTTGACTAGACGGACCTTAGTCGGCAAAGTAATGTCTCTGCTTTTGAAAATGCTATCTAGGTTGGACATAACTTTTCTTCCAAGGAGTAAGCGTCTTCTAATTTCATGACTGCAGTCACCATCAGCAGTGAAGATTAACACTGGCAGACAATTTTTCCTGGATGTAAAAATTAAGGTATTTGATACTTGATGGTAATGAACACAGTGGTTAGGTCTTTATGTTGTTACTCTGAGCTCATACAGCAGGCTATGTTTATCACCTGAATGTCGCCCATATTTAAAATATCATCTCAGTTGACTGCCACCGAGAATCCACGCATGGATGACATATTTTCGACCTGAGAAAATGCATCAAGAAGATAATTTAAATGGAAATATAATTGTTTATAAAGTAAGATCTGCTTCAAATACTGCCATAGAATATTCCTCTTTTGCCCATAGAGGGACTTGATTGGATTTTTTTTTTTTTCTTGGCAAATTTTCTTCCTGTGTCATGCAGCATTTTACAGTGTGTTAGTCACTCACTTGTGTCCAACTTTATGTGATGCCATGGACTGCAGCCCACCAGGCTTCTCTCTCCATGGAGCTCTCCAGGCAAGAATACTGGAGTGAGCTGCCACATCCTCCTCCAGGGGATCTCCCCGACCCAGAAATCAAACCCAGGTCTCCTGCATTGCAGGCAGATTCTTTACCATCTGAGCCAACAGGGAAACCCAGAGTAAAGTGAAAACCATAGGATGTTGGCTGCAGAAAGCCAGGCTGAGAACTTTAAATAGATGAGACCAGGGCTCTCGGTTTAGAGATGAGATTATTTGCTGTGTGATGCGGTTGTAGGAAAGCGCATTCCCGGCCCAACAGTAATGATGAAAACACACATCACTTAATATTCAGATTAAAAAGGAACAAGTATGCAAAAGGCCCCTATCACAAGCCTATGAAATGGTGATAAATCCTGAAGGGCTGCCTAAACCCAACTATGGGTGCCTTCCCTAGCTCATCTTTTATGTGGTCCATTTACTCAACAGACAGATTGAGCGTGTGCTTTGCTTCACTGGAGCAAAGAACTGAGACCAACCCTGGGCCTGGAGTGTAGACACTTGGCAAAACTCTGTTCCTCTCAGTGGGATCCTCTCATTCTGATCTCCTCATACTGACAGCAAGTCGCCCCGGAAGCCCTTAACAGTCTGAAGAATAAAGTTATCGTCTTAGACCGTCTGGATGTGGCTCACTTCCCACCCGCTGTTAAATACTGGCTACACAAATAAACAATTGGAACCAAGGGGATGCCAGTGATTCTGGGGGGAAAGTGTCCTCTTCTCATAGAAAGAGAAGCTGGACGCAGAAAGGATGTGAAGGGCAGTTAAGCACCCCACTGCAGGGAGGGGAGGGGGCTGCAGAAGCCCGCCTGGCAGCAGGGTCAGGCAGCAGAGGGTGAGTGGTCTTAGGACAGTGGATGCAGGCAAGCCTCCATGAGGAGCAGCAGAGATGGACTGAGACCTCTATTTTAGGATGGGCTCTTCCCCTCTTAAAACCCAAACATTTCATGGACAGGACTGCCTTTTCTGTGTCCCCGAGCACCCCAAAGAGGAGAGTGACAGGTGCATTATAAAGATGTGCTGATTTGGGTATCTGTATCTACTCCCCAAATATCTGTTCCTAAAGAGAATGACTTTGTAGAAATGGTTTCTTGAGAGAAACCCCAGAACAGATAAAGTTTTCATTCACTCATTCAATGAACATGTACTGAGCACCTTCTGTCTGCCAAGCGTCGGGCTGCGGTGGGCTGGATCCCTTCTGCTGGACATTTGTGATCTGGTTGAAGAGAGGAGCAGGGGAAAGATGAATACAAAGCAGGGCAAGTTTGTTCTATCAGCATAGAAAAGATATTTGGGGAGCACAGAAGAAGGGTGATCCTTGCAGACCCAGCAGGACTGAGAAAGCCTCACCAAGAACGTTCCATCCAGGTTAGATCTTGAAGAATGAAGGTCTCCTTCAGAGGTGGAAGGTTGGGGCAGTCAGCTAGCAGGAATGGGCAGGTATCACCTGAAGCTGGAGGGCCTGCTCTGCTGAGCTGTCTCACCTATGTCTTCCCAACTCTGTCCTGGCCTGAGTTCATTCATTCTCACTAAATTCAGCTACTAAAATTTAGTCTGATGCTGTTTCTACTACTGTCTTTAAACTATTGGCTTTCCGCTAAAGTCACCTGGATGCTGTTTTATTATTACAGATTTAAACTTTAATAACAGCTATTTTTTTTAATATCTGAAGGATACACTGTTTATTTTTAACTCCTTTATTGGGGTATAACTGGCATACTGTGAACTGAATTGAAAGACTAGAATTTGATGGTTTCTGACATTATGTGTACACTATTAAACTATCACCACTATCAAAGTACTAACATTTTTACCAGCTCCAAATGTTTCTTCATGTCCCTTCAAAATCCCTCCCTCCTATCTCTCCTTTCCGCTCTAGCCACCACATTTCAAGTCAATTGCTGACCATCATTATACATAAACAGGCAATTTTCATGGAAAATTAATCATGAAGTATTTTTTCCATCTTCTTTTGCTCCTCATTATTGAGATTCCTCCACATTGAATAATATACCAATAATTCATTCCTTTTATTGCTATGTAAAAATCCACTGTAGTTTTCATATATATGTGTTAATATCTTTTATATGTTTTTTTCTTTCTGACTTCTCTTTGTATGACCATCTCTAGGTCCATCTGCATCTGTACAAATGACTTTATTCATTCCCCTTAATGGCTGAGTAATATTCTATTTTCCATCTATCTTTTTTATCCATTTATCAAAAAAATTGACTTTTAGGTTGATGAACCTATTTTCAAAACAGGAATAAAGATATAGATGTAAAGAAAAGATATGTGGATGGGGAGGAGAGGGAGCGGGCTGGGAAGAATTGAGAGATTAGGACTGACATATATACACTGCCATGAGTAAAGAGATAGCTAGTGGGAGCCTGCTGTATAGCACAGGGGGCTCAGCTCCATGCTCTGCGGTGACCTAGACGGGTGGGGTGGAGGGTGGGGGTGAGCAGAAAGGTCCAAGAGGGAGGGGATACATGTATACATATAGCTGATTCACGTCACTTTACAGCAGAAACTAACACAATGTTGTAAAGCAATTATATCTCAAATAAAAATAAGATAAATACAAATCCATTGTGTGGCTATATGACAGTCTTTTTATCCTTTCACCTGTTGATGGACACTTGACTTCTTTCCACTACTGGGAGATTGCAAATAACGTGCTGTGAATACTTGCCTATGATTTTGTGAATGAATGTGTGTTTGCTTTACCCTTGGTTAAGAACCTAGGAGCAGAAAGACTAGATTTTATGGTAGATCAAGATTTTACTTCTTAAGAACCTAGGAGCAGAAAGACTAGATTTTATGGTAGATCAAGATTTTACTTCTTAAGGAACCGACACACCATTTTTCAAAGTGCTGGCATCATTTTGCATTTCCATCAGTTATATATGAGCAGTCCAACTGCTCCACACCCTTGCCAATACATGGTGTGGTTAGTTACGCGTCAGGGTTCTCGAGGGAAACAGAACCAGTAGGGTGTGTGTATACATGTAAGAAGAGATTTATTGGGAAGAATTGGCTCATGAGACTGTGGAGACTGGCAAGTCCAAAATCTGCAGGTTGGGGCCTCAGGCTGGAGATCCAGGACATGCTGAGGTTACAGTTCAAGTCCAGAGGCATCTGCTCAGAATTCCTTCTTGCCTGGAAGATGTTGGTCTTTTGTTCTAATCAGACCTTCAACTGATTGGATTAGTCAAAGCCCATCAATATAATATCTTAATCTCACCCAAAAACACCCTCACAGAAGCATCCAGAGTTTGACTGCATATCTGGGCAAGATGACCCAGCCAAACTGACACATCAAATTAACCATCTCAGTCTTTTAAAATTTAGCCATGAAGTAGGTATGTGGTGGCATTTCACTTTGGTTTCAATTTGCAGTTTCCTAATGTTGTTCCGTCACACAGACTCTTCGTGACTGCGTGGACTGCGGCACGCCAGGCTTCCCTGTCCCTCGTCTCCTGCAGTTTGACCAACTTCATGTCCACTTTCCTAATAACTAATAATAATATTGAATAGTTTTTAAGTGCCCAGGCCACCTGTACATTTTCTTCCGTAAAATATCTGATATTTTTTGCCCAATTTTAACTAAATTTCCTTATTAGTCAGTTTGAGACTTATTTACATATTCTGGATATAAATCCTCTATCTCATAGAGGATTTGCAGATACTTTTTCCCAGTTTATGTCTTTTTAATTCTCTTTGGAAGAGAATGGAAGCTTTCTTTGGAAGAGCAGAAGCTTTCAATTTTTATTAAATTCAGTTTATCAATTTTTCATTTTTTAGATTATGCTTTGGTGTTATTATAGCTAAGAGATCTTTGCCTGTCTGCAGTAACAAAAATTTTCTTCTGCTTTCCATCTAGAAGTTTTATAGCTTTAGGCTGAACATTTAAGTCTTTGACTCATTGCATGCTAATTGCTGCATTTAAGTAAAAATATAGCTTGATGTTCTCTTTTTCTTTTTTCAAATAAGAATATCCAATTATTCCAGGACAACTTATTGAGAAAACTATTCTTCCTCCATGGCATCGCCTTGGCATAACTTCATGGGCACAGTTGGGGCAAATACTGGACAAAAGATACAACAAGGTTAAAAAACCCAACTGCCACCTCTGAAGAGCCTGGAGAAAAATCATGGCACTCTGCATGACCCTTGCACACAACACCACAAGAGGATGCACAAACCACCTAAACCAGCCTCAGGCCTGACCCTTGAACACTGTGGATGGTAGTGGGGTATATACCTTGTTCGACCAGGGAGGAGTCACTCATTCGTTCGTTCACTTGGACAACAGACAAGAGTGCGGGGGACGAATCGTGTGGGGTCATTTGTGAACGGACTTTTTTGTAATCAAGAAGTTTATACACACATAGATAAAGACTTTTGGGGTAGAACAGTAGGACAAGGTAACTAGATAAAAAGATAGTATGAGTTAACTAATAACAACAAGTTCTTTCAGTTGCTGTTATGCTCGACTCTTTGCAGCCCCATGGACTGCAGCACATCAGACTTCCCTGTCCTTCACTATCTCCCAGAGTTTGCTTAAACTCATGTCCATTGATGAGTGATGCCATCCAAACATCTCATCCTCTGTTGCCCCCTTCTCCTCCAGCCCTCATCTTTCCCAGCATCAGAGTCTTTTCCAATGAGCCAGCTTTGCATCAGGTGGCCAAAGTATTGGACTTTCAGCTTCAGCATCAGTCCTTCCAGTGAATATTCAGGGTTGATTTCCTTTAGAATTGACTGGTTTGATCTCCTTGCTTTCCAAGGGACTCTCAAGAGTCTTCTCTAGCACTACAATTCCAAAGTATCAATTTTTCAGCACTCAACCTTCTTTATGGTCCAACTCTCACATTCATACATGACTACTGGAAAAACTATAGGTTCGTAATGAATCTTGAGTTCAGATAATGTTTTATTCCTCCAATTTTTTTCTCTTTTGAAAAGCTATAGTTTTTGTTTTGGTTATGTTAAGCCCTTTGATTTGATGTATAAATTTTAGAGTGAACTTGTCAATTTCTACAAAAGTGTCCACTGAGATTATTGATATTACTTTGAAACTATCTTTGCAAAATCAAGTGCCTCAAACTGTGAACAAAATGTTTTTCTCAATTTGAGTATGCTTTATTTCTATGAGTTTCAGCAATATTTTTGTGGGTTCCAACATATGAGTTGCTAGATCTCTTGTTGGATTTGGCCCCAAATATTTCATATTTTTGATACTATTAAAATAACATTTTAAAATTTCTATTTCTGATTATTCATTGTTAAAAAGTCCAGTACTTTGGCCACCTCATGCGAAGAGTTGACTCATTGGAAAAGACTCTGATGCTGGGAGGGATTGGGGGCAGGAGGAGAAGGGGACGACCGAGGATGAGATGGCTGGATGGCATCACTGACTCGATGGATGTGAGTCTGAGTGGACTCCTAGAGATGGTGATGAACAGGGAGGCCTGGCGTGCTGCGATTCATGGGGTCGCAAAGAGTCGGACATGACTGAGCAACTGAACTGAACTGAGCTGAAACTAGCTTTAGCATTGTTGTCTGTGTTGATGACTGTGACTGGTCTGTCTTCTTGGAATGTCTTTGGCTTTGATAGCAAGGCAACACTCATGGGAGCAGTTGGAAAGTTTCCCTCTTTTTAAATTATCTGTAAGAGTCACTGAAGTGCTGATATTATTTCTTCCCCAAATTATTGAAAGTGAAGTCATCTGGCCCTGTAGTTTTTTCTTTGGAGGAAGTGTTTTATCTGTAAGTCTAATTTTTAGTAGAGAGAAGGTTATTTAGATTAGATATTTTCTCTTCTGTAGACCTTGATAGCTGTGTAGGTTTCAAGGGCTGGTGAATTTCACCTAAGCTGTCAAACTGATTGGCACACAGTTGTTCACGACACGCCCCTAGTGTTCTTTCAATACCTATGGCGACGCCACCGAGCTCGCCTCTGAGACCTGCACTCTGGGTTCTCGTTCTGCGTGTGTCTAAAAGCTTGTCAATTCTTATTGATTTTCTCAAGAAAACATTTCTGGGTTCATTGATTTCCTCTATTGTTTTCCCAATGACACATATACTGAGCATCTTAAAGTTGTCTCCTAAGTCACTGTGTTCATTGTAGTCATTCACTGTTCTCTGTGCATTTCTTTCTGTATTTCTTTGCGGATAGTTTCTATCACTCTGTCTTCAAATTCACTAAAATTTATTCTGCAATGTCCAGTCTGTCAGCCAACTCACAGAGTTCTCATCTTGCACATTTTTTATCTCTAGAGTTTTCATTTGAATATTTTTGAATTATTCCATGTTTCTACTTAACTTTCCAACACAAGAAGTACAGTTCTAGTGACTGTTTAAGATGCTTGTCTTCTGATTCCAGCATCTGTGCTAGTCTAGGTTAGTTTTGATCTGTTGATTTACATCTTTTCCTTGAGACAAAATTTAGTTACTTGGACACTGTTGTATGGATTCTTCAGAGTTTCTCTTTTAAAATTGGTTGTGTAGAGGGACATTCCTGGTAGTCTAGTGGTTAAGACACTGCCTTTCTACTGCAGAGGGAGCAAGTTTGATTCCTTGTTGAGGAACTAAGATCCCATATGCTGTGCAGTGTGGCCAAAAAAAAAATTAAAAATAAATAATGTAAAATTGGTTAGATGGAGCTGGAGCAGTCCTCAGTCTGGCTGGCATTAATAATTTTCTCCTACTTGGCAAGACTTTTCTGCTTGTTTACCTAATCACCCATGGATATTGGGGTTTCTAGTCTACTGGCAGGAACACATATTAGTCCCTGACATGTGTGAGTGGCGAGTGCTGCTCCTTTTAACCCTTTTGGGTGATTCTTTCCCCAGCCTCAGATAGTTTCTGAATATATATAGTGCTCACTGACTACTCACAGTGGACCCTCTGCAGATCTAGGAATTCTCTCTGTTTCTCTGCAGCTTTCTAACCTATGGGCTTCCCTGGTGGCTCAGCTGGTAAAGAATCCTCCTGCAATGTGGGAGACCTGGGTTCGATTCCTGGAGATCCCCTGGAAGGGTTGGGAAGATCCCCTGGAGAAGGGAACGGCTACCCACTCCAGTGTTCTGGCCTGGAGAACTCTATGGACTGTATAGTCCATGGGGTCGCAGAGAGTCGGACACGGACGAGTGACTTTCACTTTCTAGCCTACGGCACCCAGCACTTAGTAGATTTACCTTCTGGGTTCTCACTCTCAATCTCTTCATCTCAGGGTGTCTTCTGGGCTCTCTCTGAAGCCCTCTCCATGCACTGGGACTTAGAAATACTGTCAAGGTGGTAAGTTAGGGGTATTTTAAGCTTCACCGTGTTTGTTTCCAATTGTCGGGGGTCGCTGTCCTTCACTGCCTGGTTTCCACCGTCTTGAAAACTGATGTTTCATCTATTTTGCCTTGTTTTTGGTAGTTTCAGACAGTAGGTCAAATCCAGCCTCTTTTTCTTTATTCTGGAAGGAAATGCAAGTCCCAGATAGTATTTTAACAAACAATAGCAAGGTAACCAAGGATTTGATGGGGAAAAATCTTTAAGGTTGAAACTTTTACAATAACCCAATTATCCAGTAATCCGGGGGTAAGAGGACCCCAAATTCAGTGACTCCCGCCATTGTGATGAGCTCAAGGTTGTTCAGCCTTGGGAAGAAGAACCCGAGGTAGCTGTCAGAGACTAGTTAGATGCAAAGTATGTGTTTGGATCTTTCCTGGGCTTCCTTTCCAATCCTTGTCTGAACCACTGACCCCAGCTCCAGCGTACACAGCGCACAATCACACATCAGAAAGTGCGGGGTCTTCTCTCTCTTTCCAGCTCTAATTGAATGAACATGGCTCTGTCCCACTCTTTGAAAGCCTTGTATAGTGATTTATTTATTCGACGACAGAAACAACGAAAGAATCTGCAAAGCAAGCTGTGGGACAGAAGAGCATGTGGCGTTCTGCCTCCCAGGAGACTCCATAGCCTTCTCAAGGTCCCTGGCACCCGGCTCACGCCAGGAAGACAGCGGTGGACAGTGGAGTGGGGACTGGCTAAAGCTGGCAAGTCTGCATAAACAACTAGCTACTTCCCTTATGGACTAGATCCCTGCATCTGTACCTTTTTACAGCAGGATGCAAGGAACCCAGTTTTCTGCCCTTTTTCTGCCCTTCTTGCTGAGCCAGGCTTCGAAGAGTAAAGGCTTGAGTGAATATGAACAGATATTTAAGATTAACAGAAATTCTGGGGCAGATCGAGCCTCATCGACTCTACAGTCTCAATCACAAGCTGGACACTGTTACATGGTCAGTTCAGACTTTCCATGTTCCATTCCTATTCTAGAAAAACAAAGATCCATTAAGACAGAAGGCAGGTAACATTCGCCTTCCTCATGGGATGGGCAGTTCCCACGTGTGCAGTGGGCAGACTAACCAGGGGCAGGTGAGTGAGAGGGCAGCTGGCTACTGAGTCTCATCTGCACGTGCGCAAGCGCAAGGACATCATCTCATGGACGAGTTTCCCCTTTTACTCAGGACTTTATCTGCTCTTGATGTTCTTGGAGGCTTGGAGGTCCGCAGAGACAGATCAATGTGAGCTCTTTAGCCAACCGATGGCACTGCAAAGTGGGCTGGAGGGGGTGGTGAAAGTGTTAGTCCCTCATCATGTCCGACTCTTGCAACCCCATGGACTGCACCCTGCAGTCCCTCTGTCCCGCTGGGAAATTCTGTGACTAAAGCTTCAGTATCTGGACTTGTAAAGACCTGGGGTAGCTTCCTGGCTGCATCATTTGTGAGCTCTGAAGAGCACAGCATTTAACCCCTCCAAGCGTCCAGTTCATCGGAGAGAAGAGAACAATAAAAGTACTTGACTCAGAGGGTGTTTGGAATTAAGTGAGATATTATGTGAAACATAAATGAGCTAAACTGCATGATAAGGGCTCCACAAATTGTATTTCCTTTCTAAGATGTCCCTCAAAGTATTACTTATAACCTCAAAAGTTCAGAATGCTCGAAGGGTCGAGCAACAGGAAATCAGTTAACTAAAGCTGTGGCAAAACCTAGACAGCCTATTTCACACCTTTTTAAAGAAAGGTTTTACTGTAATGGGAGAGTAAGTTAAGATAAATAATTACAGATGTAAGGTAGCTACAGGTGAGATGTGAATTGTTTCAATGCTCCCTTTCAACTTTTCAAGAGGTTGAAAATCTATTGCAACCCTAATGTGGACATACTTGTAACTCAGAATTTCTTGTTCTCAGAATTCAGTATAATGAAGAGATGGACAAGATGTTCAACAACAGAATTAGTAAAAATCAATTATGGCTTTGCTCTATGAAAGAAAAATCTGTAGCCACTGAAAATGATGTTGCTTAAATGTTATTTAAATGGCTGCTATTAAAAATAACAAGTGAAAAAGGCAATTAGAAAGCATGTATATTATATCTATGTGAGCAAAATGTTTCCCTCAGCAAATTTACTCAAACCGGTTAGCAGTAGCTGAGTGTGGCACTGATGTCTGCTATAGTCTGAGGCCTTCCCCAGGGTAGGGATGACGAGGCCACACTCCACACGCAGCGCCGCGGAGCCTGCCGGTGACCCCACGGAGCCCTGCAGCGGCGCTCCGAGGACAGGGAGGCGATGTGCGGGCAGCTCTGCCCTGCAGGTCCAGGAGACGATGTGGGGCGTGCTTCTGGACAGGGATCCCACACCCTTGTGCCCGTCTTGCCCTTTTCCTTTTCCTCGACTTTGTTTTCACTCTGCTTTCAGCTCACAACTGGGCTGAACCCGGGACATTGCTGACACCATGTCTACACAGCCAGTGCCCTGCATTGGAACTTCTCGCCCTCAGGGTCCTGTGTGAATAGAAAGTTCCAGCAGTGCTGACCACCACCTGTAAACCAGTGGGAACAATCCACTGCCAAACAAATTCTGCAAATGTCTGTATTTTCTTTAAAAACTGCATACAATGTCAGCAAACTGAATGCCATTTTTTATTACAGTATCAGGCCACCATAACAATACAGAAGGCAAAATCCCATAAATATTAGAGATGCATGCACAGGGAGGAATGAATAGTTTTTGCTGTCACTGGGTGACATGGAGGCCCCTTCCTCCTAAATCCAACTTGGCTAAGAAATTGCAGCTGTAATTACACAGCACTGGAGAAAATATGAACGTTTTTGAGGAGGGCTTTCCCAGCAGATTACTTTTCAAATTTCTCTTTGTCTCCCAAGAACGGAACTCTGTGGGACCCTGGAATAAAGGACAGAGGGCCTAGATCATTACAGACTGCAGAGCAAGTGTGAGCATCCGTGGCGGTGTCACAGCATATTGGGTTCCTGTGAGAGCTTCTTGCTGTCAGCAGGCTTCTGAGCTACAACGTGCAGAAAGCCGTGGCAACCTCAGAAAACACTGGAGCAGTCGTGGATGAGAGGAGTTGGCATTTCTCTTAACGGGAGTGTGCAAAACTCTTAGCCAAACCATACTGATCAAATTCTGATCAGTGTCATTGACTTCAAGAAGAGGTGAAGGTGGAGCTCAGATTTCTGATTGTATCTTTACATTTTGACTGGTCTGCTGAGGCTTGTTGAATTGCTAGGAACAAGCAGGACAGCCCTTTGACTTTCAGTGGATTCAGGAGCCATGGAAACATGGGGTTTCTCACAGATTGAACCGTGAATTCTGAAAGCACAGGCAGCTGGGATCGAAAGCTGTGTGTTTGTCAGCGTCTAGGCCAGGACACCCCTACTTCCTCCTGATATCATTAAAGACTAGGCTTCTCCGATGACTCACTAGGTGAAGAATCCACCTGCAATGCAGGAGACACGGGAGATGCAGGTTTGATCTCTGGATCAGGAAGATTCTCCTGGAATAGGTAATGGCAACCCACTCTAGTATTCTCACCTGAAAAATTCCGTGGACTGAGAAGCCTGGCAGGCAATAGTCCATGGGGTAGCAAAGAGTCAGACATGCCTGAGCGACCAAGCATGCATGCAGCCAAGACTCTCGCGCTTCCTCCTGACTCCATTTAAAGACTGGGTCAAGTTGATAATACGATTTCTGTTGAGAAAATTTTGTGCCCTATATTTAAAGATTTGCCTTTTTTTTTTCTCCTATAAATCAATGATTAAAAAAGGAAAATATCAAAAAGAAAAGAAAAAGAAAGATGTGTTTGAGTATTCATTTATTTAGTTTCCCACTCTTGTTTTAAATACATACACGGCAATTTCCCTATTTTGCTATCCTTGGCTGGTGTCCCTTCCTTTTTCTGCTAACAGCACCCTTTTCCCTTTAAGAAACCGCAGGTCTCCTACGTGAGGTGAGGGCTGTGGCCACCTGCGCCCCCTCCCGCAGAAGGCCAACACGCCCCAGCTGGTCAGTCTGAGTGCCCTGTCCCTGGATGGGCTGGCCTGAGCCCTGGTGAGCATAAGGAGTCCTTGTCTCTCTGTCAGTTGAGCTAAGCTTCAGAAAGGAGCTTGGCAAACTTTTCCGGTGAGGGTCAGATAGCAGATAGTCTAAGCTTTGTGGGCAGTGTGGTTTGTTGTGAGGACCCAGTCCTGCCGCTGTGCCAGAAGGCCGTGGACGATGTCAGCCTCGGTACCTTGTGTTCCAAAAAGACTTTATTTACAGAAGCAGAGAGTGGGCCAACTTTCACTCATGGGCCATACTCTGCCAACCCTGGATGTAGAGTATTCATCTTCAAATTACCTTCTGAAGAAATTTCTCGGGGAGGATCTCCCAGCCACGTCACCGCACAGCCCTGGGAGCCAGTGCCTCCGCTCGTCCCTCTGTTTACATGCTGAAGGTCTGCTTACAATACATGTGACGATGACATTCTTCAGCTCATAAACGTTTTGAAAATCAGTGGCATGGTGATAAAGGACGTGAGCTGGTTACTATTTATTTGACTTTGTTTCCAGACTCCGAGAGGGAAGCACCATATTGGGTACTTGATAGAGACCCGTAGAACATCTCGGGTCTCTCGGAGAATCCCTGCAGGGTATGAGCCAGACCCTCCTGGTTTGAGGGCACACCACCTCATGACCTGTCTCTGCCATCAGCCTTGTTGCAGCTTTCATCAGCACGGTCTAAAGCACCGTTCAAAACTGCTATTTAGTCTGCACTGAATATTATAGGAAATCTGATATGCCAGGATAGAAAGCAAAGCAAATATCAGTATAGGTGCTTTTAATACACCTACTGCTGAAAAAGAGAGGAGAAAATTATCGTATGGGGAGTTGAAGAGATAATCTTATATTTTAAAAAGTCTTTCATGTGGAGAAATTGGAACCTTGTGTACTGCTGCTGAGAACGTAATATGGTATAGTTTCTGTGATGGAATAGCGGGATACATATCTTGGGAGATGGGTGGTGGGGGTGAGCCATACACTTACCTTCTGTAAAAATCTGCTTAAGCATTTCCTGATCAAAACCCTCCTGTGAGTTTCATGTAGAGTCCTATGCTGTGGTCAATATGTGATGACAAGAGATCACCTCTCAACGAAATCAGAGCCTCAAATTAAAAAACATACCTGCTGGAGATAAATCAGCTCCATGAAAACGTGCAAAGCAAACTTTGTTCTATGAAATGACAGCTTATTTGCTAAAGCTGGGTGATTCCAGAAGAACTGATCATGCTGTTATGACTGCATCTGACAATCTTCTAGAATTCTTTTAGACTCAGGGTAGGCAAGTGATATGGGACACATGGAGAGGAGAGCAGACATTAGGTCATCGCCCAGGCCTGAGAACTGGGCACAGGTGGTGCCAGGAAGGAAACAGACCCATGTGACAGCAATGATCTCAAAGGGAGCCGGGCCCAGCGGCCGTGCCCGTGGGACTCCACATTCCAGGAGAAAGCCAGCAACAGCAGCGCATTTGAGCACCAGGTGTTCTATTGCAAGGCGAAGTGCTTTCTCCATGAAGAGCCACCATGTGGGTCCATCACCCGAGGGAAACAGGCCCCTCATCACACCACATCTCAGCCTCCCCAGAGTTCTCCAGCTGCTTGCTTCAATTCTTTGTGAATTAGTATCAGACTAGGAATAACTTTGTAGGAATGCTCATATTTCAGCTGTATCATATTTTTTTATTGCCCAGAGGAAAAGATAAACTTTATCGGGTAGCAGGACATTCATTGAAAAATGATCCTCTACCCTGCTCCCTGACAATTTGTTAATATTTTATATTAATTTCAAAATAAGGGCATATACCATACCTTCTGCCTCCTGGAAACAAATCAGCACAATAGTAAAATCTGATTTCAGCAGCCAATGACTATTATAGTCTCCACTTTGTAATTTCATTCTGTTCATATTTTTACTCACTGCTCTAACACTGATTTGAAACTCATTAAAAATATGATTTGAGGCAGCCCAGAGATGGAGAAGAAGAGAATGACCTGGTGGTCTAGGATACCCTGGACTCACTGTTTCTGAACACAGTTTCCCTGATGGTAACTTACGCAACATTTTTCTTACTGTAACTATTTAGAGAAGAAGAGAATGACCTGGTGGTCTAGGATACCCTGGACTCACTGTTTCTGAACACAGTTTCCCTGATGGTAACTTATGCAACATTTTTCTTACTGTAACTATTTAATTTGTTGTCTAATTTCTCCCAGTCTCTGTAGAGTGTATGGCCGGGGCATGGGGAGAATTGCAAAGAGTTCCTCACTCTTGTTAGCTTTTGTTGTGCAGGTAAACCATCCTGAAGTGATGTTCAATGTATCATAGGACAGAGCAAGTGGGTGACTGTGGGGTGATAGAGCTAGGGTCCTGTTGTGAAGGACGGGATGCACACACAGGAAGAAGGACTGTGGACTTACTTGCAGGGGCCAGCTTCGTCCACCAGGAGACCAAGGAGAAAACACACTCTCTTCCAGAAGCATAGACACCCTTAGACTCGATGTCAGTATCTAAGGGATCCAGGGCTCCTGGAGAAATGGTGGATTCCAGGCTGAAACCAAGAGGAATAAGCCTGGAACAGAACAGCTGATTCTGCCAGTAAATGAGGACTACTCCAGCAAAGGCTGGGTGGGGCATGTCACCAAGACATGGAGTCAACTTGAAGGATATTGGCTAGACTGGCTTGGGTCACCAATGGGGGCATCATAGCAACCCGGGGCAGCAATGGATTACAAACCTGGGGAAGATAGGATGCAAAGGAGCCCATGCCAACCATCAATGCATTGATTGATCACTTCACCCACGGGGCAAATCCCAAGGGCCAGCAGAAGTGTGGAGAGATGCCTGATGTGAATCTCATCACAAGGAATTATCAGGTGAAGCCCAAATGAGGGATGTTCTGATAAAAGATGGGGGTGATGGGGAGAATGGGGAAAGACTGGAAATTTGTCAGAGGCTGAAGAAAGTTTAAAGGCTAAAGAGACAAGACAAAAACGTGTAATGCCTCAACCTAGATGCTGCTGGAGGAGAAATGCTGAAACAAACATATTGGGCAAAGTGTTAGGATGGACCACAAGCCACAGATGTGTTGTATCTGTTTACCTGAATTGAGGTCCATCCTGGGCTGTGGTTTAAGATGGGAGCTTCCCTCATCCTAGGAAATGCACCGGTGGTGTTTAGCATGGGATCTTTTAAGTTTGAAATGAAAGATTTCCCTTTTTCTTCTTCCTAATGTCTTCCTTTTTTATGTTGAGTATATTGTGATTTATTTTATTTTTTAAAACTTTTTATTTTGTATTGAGGTATATATAGCTGATTAACAATGTTGTGATAGTTACAAGTGAAGAATGAAGGGACTCAGCCACACATATACATGTATTCATTCTCCCCCAAACTCCCCTTCCATCCAGCCTGCCACATAACATTGAGCAGAGTTTCATGTGCTATGCAGTAGGTCCTTGTTGGTTTTCCATTTTAAATGTAGCAGTGTGTATGTGGCTGCTGCTGCTGCTAAGTTGCTTCAGTCATGTCCGACTCTGTGCGACCCCATAGACAGCAGCCCACCAGGCTCCCCCGTCCCTGGGATTCTCCAGGCAAGAACACTGGAGTGGGTTGCCATTTCCTTCTCCAGTGTGTATCAATTCAGTGCAGTTCAGTCGCTCAGTCGTGTCTGACTCTTTGTGACCCCATGAATCGCAGCACGCTAGGCCTCCTTGTCCATCACCAACTCCTGGAGTTCACTCAGACTCACGTCCATCGAGTCCGTGATGCCATCCAGCCATCTCATCCTTGGTCGTCCCCTTCTCCTCCTGCCCCCAATCCCTCCCAGCAGCAGGGTCTTTTCCAATGAGTCAACTCTTCGCATGAGGTGGCCAAAGTACTGGAGTTTCAGCTTTAGCATCATTCCTTCCAAAGAAATCCCAGGATGGATCTCCTTTAGAATGGACTGGTTGGATCTCCTTGCAATCCAAGGGACTCTCAAGAGTCTTCCACGCCACAGTTCAAAAGCATCAATTCTTCAGCGCTCAGCTTTCTTCACACTCCAACTCTCACATTCATACATGACCACTGGAAAAACCATAACCTTGTGTATAGGCAACCATAAATTCATTTTCTAAGTCTGTGAGTCTGTTTCTATTTTCTAAATAAGGTCATTTGTATCATTTCTTTTTAGATTCTGTATATAAGGGATGTCATACAATATTTCTCTTTCTCTGTCTGACTTACTTCACTCAGTATGACAATCTCTAGGTCCATCCACGTTGCTTCAAATGGCATTGATCCATCCTTTTCAAAGACTGAATAATATTCCATTGTGTAAATGCACCACATTTTCTTCATCCAGTTCTCTGTAGAGGGACATTTTGGTTGCTTCCATGTCTTGGCTCTTGTGAACAGTGCTGGAATGAACATTGGAGAGCATGTGTCCTTTCAGACCCTGCTTTTCTTCAGATATATGCTCAGGAGTGGGATTGCAGGGTCATATGGTAGCTCTATTTTCTGTTTTGTAAGGAAGTTGCATACTGTTAGCCATAATGGCTGTACCAATTAACATTACCACCAACACCATAGGAGGATTCCATTCTTTCCACTCTCTCTCCGGCATTTATTGTTTGTAGATTTTTGGATAACCATTCTGGTTGGTGTAAGGTGATACCTCATTTTAGTTTTGATTTGCAATTCTCTAATAATTAGTAATGTTGAACATCTTTTCATGTGCCTCTTGGCCATCTGTCTGTCTTCTTTAGGGAAATATCTATTTAGTTTCTTCTGCCTATTTTCTGATTGAGTTGTTTGTTTTGACACTGTTAAGCATCTTGAGTGTTTGTAAATTTTGAAGACTAATCCTTTGTCAGTCACATCATTTGCAAATATTTTCTCCCAATCTATGGGCTGTCTTTCATTTTGTTTATTATTTCCTTTGCTGTGCAAAAGCTCTTGAGTTTAAGTAGGTCCTATTTATTTATTTTTGGTTTTATTTCCATTATTCTGGGAAATGAATCAAAAAAGATAATCCTGTTATTTATGTCAGAGAGTGTTCTACTTACATTTTCTTCTAGGAGTTTTATAGTGTCCAGTCTCACATTTTGGTCTTCAATCTATTTTGAGCTTATTTTTGTGAATGGTGTCAAAGAATAATTAAATTTCTTTCTTTTTTTTTAATGTGTAACTGTCCAGTTTTCCCAGCACCATTTTTTGAAGAAACTGTCTTTCCCACATTGTGTAGTCCTGCTTCCTTTGTCATAGATTAATTGACCATAAGTGGATGGATTTATTTCTGGGTTTTCTGTCCTGTTGCACTGATCTATATTTCAATTTTTGTGCCAGTACCTTACTGTTTTGATGATTATAGCTTTGTAGTATAGCCTGACGTCAAGGAGCCTGATTCCTCCAGCTCCATTTTTGTTTCTCAAGAGTGCTTTGGCTATTCAGGGTCTTTTGTGTCTCCATGCAAATCTGGGGAATCTTTGTTCTAGTTCCATGGAAAATGTTATTGATAGTTTGATGAGGATTGCATGGAACCTGTAGACTGCCTTGGGCGCATGTGTGCTCACTCAGTCGTGTCCAACTCCTCGCTACTCCATGGACTGTAGCCCACCAGGTCCCTCTGTCCAGGGGATTTTTCCAGGCAAGAATTTTGGAGTGAGTTTCCATTTCCTACTCCAGGGGACCCTCCTGACCCAGGGATCAAAAAATCAGCAGGCAGATTTTTTTTTATTTTAACCACTGAGCGACCTGGGAAGCCCTTAGATTACCATTTCTACAGTACTGACTTCCAGTTCACAAGCATGGTGTATCCTTCCATCTGTGTGTCTCTTCTTTAATTTCTTTCATCCGCCTCTTGTAGTTTTCATCTAACTCCTTCTGCTTTCATCACTGCACTGGCTTCTGGCACACAGCTGTCATGCACACTTCAGAGGACTGTCACAGCAAGTAGAGAGGCCTTTGCTCACCCACAGGAAAGGCCCAAGGTCCTTGCTTGTCCGAAAGACCTGGATTCAGAGGGAGCCTTTCTGCCCCTGATAAAGCTCATAATGGTGGAAACTTTTTCAGGGAGAAACTCGACACTAAGACATCCACGAACACTAAGACATCAGTAATTGAAGACAACTCACTATCCCTCCCACTCCAGGAGGTGACCCCTTGAAGCAAAAATGCTTTACCCTGAAAGATGTCACCTCTGGTGGGAGATTCCCATGTCCTGGAGCCCCATGGGGACTGAAGACCCTTCTTAGCTATTTGAATCCTACCTACTGTGGAGGATGACAAAAGCCCTTAAGTTGTATTTGTATTTATTATATGGGCTGCTTGCTCCTACTGGGAACATCCAAACAACTTCCCTTCAAAGTTGCGTTTTTAATGCCAGCAATGTTCCTTAATAAATTCTGCTTCTAGGAGATCCAGCCTCTCCAACTTCAGGGCCTCTGTACAGAAATAACCTTGATTTTTGTGTGACTGAAAAAAATTATACAGACTCATTAGTGAAAATTTGGGAAATACAAAAACGTATAAAGAAAAATAATGATGTATTTTGTGATTCAGGAATAATCTGTGATAAATCTTGTATTTTTTCTTTTAAGCCTGGTATCCTATGCATGAAAAAGGGGGAAAGGGACAAAGCACCCTAAATTAAGCCCCAGGTTTCCTTCCCAGTCCTGTGTGTGGCTCAGAGCCTGGAGCAATCTTGGATTCCCAAGGATAGACCCGAATCCAGCTTTTAGGGAGGTGATGGGAGCAGGGGATTTGTAGGAGCAGAGGTGGGAATTTGCATTTTGGTGGGAAGGAGAGAGTTGATGAGCAGGAGGAGAGGAGGGAAGGGGTCTGCCAGGTGCCAGCTGCTCTCTGGGAAGGGAGAAACACAAAAACACTCCTCTGGACAGACACCCTTGGAGATTGATGGTACAGAGGGTGACCCCAGTCAGGATTTCATATGCTTGGGCAGCAGGTTCTGCATCCCCACCTGCAACCTATCCAGGGAGCAGGTCACCACAGGGACCCAGCCTCCTCGGAGAAAAAGACCTTTCCCCCAACCTTCGCCAAACTTCCCCCCCCTGCCCGCTGTCTGGGAGGCACCTGTCCCAGTGGTAGTTAAGGTCTCCTCAGGAGGGGGACCCATCCACAAGGAAGGCAAGATAAAGGAGGAGAGAGAAAATGAATTAAGGGCCCACTCAGCACACCCTTCCTGCAGAGGCCTCTCAGCGGGGCTGGAGGGCCTGGTGCATCCGCACAGGAGCTCGGGTGAGCCGGCCCTTCAGGAGGCGAAGTTCAGGCAGAAAACGGCTGGGAGGTGGGAAGAAGTGGGACCTGTTCTAGAATTAATCAGAACCCAGCCTCACTGGGGCCTGTGAGCAACGGGGAGGACAGCTGACAATGAAAGACCACAGGCTGCGGGGCTCAGACAGGAGGAATTTCCTACACACAGCCCTGCAGGCTGCAGCCCCAGGTCGGAGCCGTGGAGGCCTCTTTCCAGCTACAGGGCGCCTCCTTGACGCTGGGTCCTTGGG
The DNA here is from genome assembly GCA_006410635.1 of Cephalophus harveyi. Classification (NCBI taxonomy): domain Eukaryota; kingdom Metazoa; phylum Chordata; class Mammalia; order Artiodactyla; family Bovidae; genus Cephalophus; species Cephalophus harveyi. The sequence goes on from SJYT01011365.1 coordinate 799,831, forward strand.
TGGCGGACAGTGGCTTCTCTCTTCCTGTCTGATAAAGCCACTGACCCCATCCTGGGGCCTCATCACCCCCAAAGGCCCCACCTCCTAGTACTGGGGCTTCGGGCTTCAATCTACGATTTCTGGGGAACACCAATCAGTCCACAGCAGGCTGAGTCTCATTTATCAGGTGGTGGACAAGAGTCCATAGCTCAGGTTCAGAGCAGAAATGCTGGTTTGCCCTGGAATCCAGGCTTGGAGCCTTCCCCACCCTGCAGGCTCCTCCTGTGACCTGTGCCCCCAAGGTCGAGAACCTTCCCTGAGGCTGACGTCCACAAGGCAGGAAAGCCACGCCCGAAAGGCCAGTGTCATCAGACTCAGACGCCAGGCTTTCCGCACACTTCCTGCTCAGTCTGTCCGTGTGTAAACTCTGTGATTCTTTTCCTGTCCCACAGATAAGGAGAGAGAGGCCTGAAGCTGTGCCCAGACTCAGTTTTTGCAACATAATAGCTTGCTGCTGCTGCTAAGTCACTTCAGTCGTGTCCGACTCTGTGTGACCCCATAAACGGCAGCCCACCAGGCTCCCCCGTCCATGGGATTCTCCAGGCAAGAACACTGGAGTGGGGTGCCATTGCCTTCCATTTTCAAATTTCTGTTTTAAAACAGTTTTTATGCCCACACTGGGGTAATCTGGATAAAGAAGGATGGTCCTTGCAGTGTTCTTAGTTCTATAACCTTGTAGCTTTGACACTGAAAGTGATTTGCTCATTTTTGTCTGACTCTTTGCAACCCCATGGACTGTAGCCCCAGGGGTTTCCCTGTTGGCTCAGCTGTAAAGAATCTGCCTGCCATGCGAAAGCCCCAGGAGATGTGTGTTCAGTCCCTGGGTCAGGAAGATCTCCTGCAAGAAGGCATGGCAACCCACTCCAGTATTCTTGCCTGGAGAATCCCATTGACAGAAGAACCCAGCGGGCTGCAGTCCATAGGGTAGCAAAGAGTCAAACATGACTGAAGCAGCTTAGCAGGCTTGCACGGACTATAGCCTACCAGACTCCTCTGTCCATGGAATTCTCCAGGCAAGAATATAGGAGTGGGCAGCCGTTTTGGATCTCAGTTGTCCTTGTCTGCAGAGACACAACCCGAACTCCCCCCTCCCCACCCCGCCTTCCTGCCCCACTGTCCTGGCTGAGCAGGGAGGCACCAAGAGGAACTCTGCTGACAAAGAAATAGCCAGGGCTCGCCGCAGAGAGCAAAGCCCCGGCAGAGTGGATACTGGCCAGAGCAGCCCAGAGCGGAGAAACAATTAAAGCTCATCTAGGCCTGGGTCCTCGGGGCAACTCTGGAGCTCCGGGAGGTGACTCAGCACAGCCACCAGGGGAAAGGAGGCTGGACTGGATGGACTGCCACTGCCCCCAAGGGCATGGCAGTGACGGGAGTGGGGTGCAAGATGCTGTAACTCGACTGAAAGCTCTCCGCCTTAGAAGCAGGTTTTAAATCTCCCCTTGATGTTGGATCATCTCTGCTTTTGCTAATGAATACTGACACGCTGCTAGCTTTATATTCTGCCTGCAGCCTTACATGGATGACAGAGACGCAACGTTCCCTGTGTTGAAATGAGACTCAGAAGCAGCTCACAAGGGATCAATCTCTAAAATACACAAACAGCTCAGGCAGCTCAGTATTTAAAAAAAAAACCCAATTAAAAATTGAGTGGAAAGATCCAAATAGACATTTCTCTGAAGAAGACATACAGAGGGCCAAGAGCCACAGGAAAACATGTTCGACATCACTCATTATTAGAGAAATGCAAATCTAAAGTACAATGAGTTAACACCTTAAACTGGCCAGAATGGCCATTGTCAAAAAACCTACAAACAGCACATGCTGGAGAGGATGTGGAGAAAAGGGAACCCTCCTACACTGTTAGTGGGAACGTGAATTTGTACAGTCAATACGGAGAATAGTATGGAAATTCTAACAGGACTTATATAACTAAAAATGGAGTTACATATGATCTAGCAGTCCCATTGCTGGGTGTATATGCAGAGAAAAACCATAATTTGAAAAGATACATGCATCCCCAGTATTCATTGCAACACTGCTTATGATAGCCAGCACATGGAAGCAACCTAGATGTCCGGTAGCAGAGGAATGAGTGAAGAAGATGTGGTACATATATAAGATTCAATACTGTCAGTCATAAAAAGGAATGGAATAATGACATTTGAAGTGATATGGTGGACCTAGAGATTGTCACACTAAGTGAAGTATGTCAGAAAGAGAAAGACATATCATTGATACCACTTATATGTGGAATTTTTTTAAAATGGTACCAATGAAATTAAACACAAAGCAGAAATAGAGTTACAGGTATAGAAAATAAGCTTATGGTTCAGGAGTGGGGAGGGAGAAAGAAATTCAGACATTGATATACACACTATTATCTGGGCAAGAGCAATCAGAGGAGAGCTCTGAAATCAGCCAGTCCTTCTAGAACAGGCGTCCCCAGGACACGGACTAGTTCAGATCTGTGGCTTGTTAGGAGCTGGGCTGCACAGCAGGTGAGCAAGTGAAGCTTCGCCTGTGTTTACAGCTGCTCCCCATCATTCCCATTATGGCCTGAGCTCCGCCTCCAGTCGGATCAGCAGTGGCCTTAGATTCTCACAGGAGCGCAAAGCCGACTGTGAACTGTGCATGGGAGGGATCCAGGTTGCATAATCCTTGTGAGAATCATTCTGAAGCCATCACCCCCCCAACACACACACTATCTGTGGAAAAACTATTTTCCATGAAACCAGTCCTTGATACCAAAACGGTTGGGGCCCAATGCACCAACCCTTTGAGGACCTGCTGCCGCCTTCACACATCTGCAGGTGTAGTGACCGTGAGAAGCTTCCGTTCTGCCACGAAGCGGGGGGCTTGGCGGGAAGAACAGGGTTTCCTTGATGGGTCTCTGCTCAGGCAGACCGCAGCCGCCACCACGGTCCTCTGGGCAAGGCCCTCTTCCCTTCTCTAACGTGCTGAGCTCACGGCCACAACGCGGTCATCACGTTCTTGCTGCTGCTCTGCCCCCTTCCTCCCACTGAGGCAGCATGCACGGGGCATGTCAGGCTCACAGTTCCCAAGGAACTGCCCGAGGGCCGGCCTGCCTTGGACAGCTTTGTATTTCTGTTATCTGTGCAAAGCGGGCAGCAAGGTGCTCACACACTCTGGGAGTCCAGGCGGTCTGGCCGTGAGAGGCGGCTGAGGCTTTCATGGAGGATGTGAGGGGACCATCCCTTTTGCCAGTCAGTGAGCCTAGGAGAGGGAACTGGTGGAAACCTGGGTCTCCCTAGGGGCTTCCATCATGGGTCTAACCCCATGGGGCTGTACAGTTGTTGCAAATGTAATGTCCTAAAGGCGTCCTAAGGGTGCCTGAAGAAGCGTGTTCTCACCCATCACCTTGGGCAATGGAGGGAGATGCCTGTGTCTTGCTGTCCAGTCCACCTCGGGAAGCCTGAAGCCCACTTCCTGCCGCATCACAGGGAAGGTTTTTATAAGAAAAACCACCAGTCCACCTTCCAGTTTGCAAAAAATTTTTTCACATGCTGCCAGAATATGATGTGTTGCCCAGTGAGCTTAGCAGTGATTAACATGGGAAGGTACCTCCGCCAAATGATTCCTCAACGCCATCATGAAGAGCTGCACTATTTCCCAGCCGAGAGTGGGTGGGATCCCTGCCTCCACCAGGCAGACACTGGCCTGATCAGCACCCTGGACGCCGGCTCTCCATAGGGCCCATGACTGCTCACTGCTTAACAGGGCCCTTTTTTCTAATTCGTTATGTTTAATTGGAGGATAAGTACTTTACGATATGGTGTTAGTTTTTGCCACACATCAACATGAATCAGCCTTCAGTTCAGTTCAGTTGCTCAGTTGTGTCAGACTCTTTGCGACCCCATTGACAGCAGCACACCAGGCTTCCCTGACCATCACCAACTCCAAGAGCTTGCTCAAACTCATGTCAATTGAGTCGGTGATGCTATCCAACCATTTCACCCTCTGTCATCCCCTTCTCCTCCTGCTTTCACTCTTTCCCAGCATCAGGGTCTTTCCTGAGTCAGTTCTTTGCATAAGGTGGCCAAAATAATTGGAGCTTCAGCTTCAGTATCAGTCTTTCCAATGAATATTCAGGACTGATTCCCTTTAGGATTGACTGAACTCCTTGAAGTCTAAGGGACTCTCAGGAGTCTCCTCCAGCACCACAGTTCAAAAGCATCAATTCTTCATTGGTCAGATTTCTTTATGGTCCAACTCTCACATCCATACATGACTACTGGAAAAACCATAGATTTGACTAGATGGACCTTTGTCGGCAAAGTGATGTCTCTGCTTTTTAATATGCTGTTGAGGTTGGTCATAGCTTTTCTTCCAAGGAGTAAGCACCTTTCAATTTCATGGCTACAGTCACCATCCGCAGTGACTTTGGAGCCCAAGAAAATAGCCTGTCCCTGTTTCCCCCATCTATTTCCCATGAAGTGATGGGACTGGATGCCATGATCTTAGTTTTCTGAATGTTGAGTTTAACCCAGCTTTTTCACTCTCCTCTTTCACTTTCATCAAGAGGCTCTTTAGTTCCTCTTTGCTTTCTGCCATAAGGGTGGTGTCATCTGCATATCTGAGGTTATTGATATTTCTCCCTGCAATCTTGATTCCAGCTTGTGCTTCATCAACTCCAGCATTTTGCATGATGTTCTCTGCATATAAGTTAAATAAGCAGGGTGACAATATACAACCCTGACATACTCCTTTCCCAACTTGGAACCAGTCTGTTGTTCCATGTCCAGCTCTAACTGTTGCTTCTTGACCTGCATACAGATTTCTCAGGAAGCAGGTAAGGTGGTCTGGTATTCCCATCTCTTGAAGAATTTCCCTCAGTTTGTTGTGATCCACACAGTCAAAGGCTTTGGTGTAGTTGATAAAGCAGAAGTGAATGTTTATCTAGAACTCTCTTGCTTTTTCTATGTTCCTAATTTGCCCTCTAGTTCTTCTGCCTTTTCTAAATCCAGCTTGAATATCTGGAAGTTCTCGATTCACATACTGTTGAAGTCTTGCTTGGAGAATTTTGGGCATGACTTTGCTAGCATGTGAGTCCAATTGTGCAGTAGTTTGAGCATTCTTTGGCATTGCCCTTCTTTGAGATTAGAATGAAAACTGACCTTTCCCAGCCCTGTGGCAACTGCTGAGTTTTCCAAATTTGCTGGCATATTGAGTGCAGCACTTTCACAGCATCATATTTTAGGATTTGAAATAGCTCAACTTGGATTCCATCACCTTCACTAGCTTTGTCTTTAGTGATGCTTCCTAAGGCCCACTTGACTTCTCATTCCAGGATGTCTGGCTCTAAGTGAGTGATCATATTATCCTGGTTATCTGGGTCATTAAGACCTTTTTTGTGTAGTTCTCTGTATTCTTGCCACCTCTTCTTAATCTTCTGAATCAGCCTCCAGTTCAGTTTAGTTCAGTTCAGTCACTCAGTCGTGTCTGACTCTTTGCGACCCCATGAATCACAGCACGCCAGGCCTCCCTGTCCATCACCAACTCCCGGAGTTCACTCAGACTCATGTCCATCAAGTCAGTGATGCCATCCAGCCATCTCATCCTCATCAATTCAGTGCAGTTCAGTCGCTCAGTCGTGTCTGACTCTTCGCGACACCATGAATCGCAGCACGCCAGGCCTCCTTGTCCATCACCAACTCCCGGAGTTCACTCAGACTCACAGCCATCGAGTCCGTGATGCCATCCAGCCATCTTATCCTCTGTTGTCCCCTTCTCCTCCTGCCCCCATCCCTCCCAACATCAGAGTCTTTTCCAATGAGTCAACTCTTCGCATGAGGTGGCCAAAGTACTGGAGTTTCAGCTTTAGCATCATTCCTTCCAAATAACACCCAGGGTTGATCTCCTTCAGAATGGACTGGTTGGATCTCCTTGCAGTCCAAGGGACTCTCAAGAGTCTTCAACACCACAGTTAAAAAGCATCACTTCTTCAGTGCTCAGCTTTCTTCACACTCCAACTCTCACATCCATACATGACCACTGGAAAAACCATAACCTTGTGTATAGGCAACCATGAATTCATTTTCTAAGTCTGCGAGTCTGTTTCTGTTTTCTAAATAAGGTCATTTGTATCATTTCTTTTTAGATTCTGTATATAAGGGATGTCATACAATATTTCTCTTTCTCTGTCTGACTTACTTCACTCAGTATGACAATCTCTAGGCCCATCCACGTTGCTTCAAATGGCATTGTTCCATCCTTTTCAAAGACTGAATAATATTCCATTGTATAAATGCACCACATTTTCTTCATCCAGTTCTCTATTGAGGGACATTTTGGTTGCTACCATGTCTTGGCTTTTGTGAACCGTGCTGGAATGAACATTGGAAAGCATGTATCCTTTCAGACCCTGCTTTTCTTCAGATATATGCTCAGGAGTGGGATTGCAGGGTCATATGGTAGCTCTCTTTTCTGTTTTTTAAGGAAGTTGCATACTGTTAGCCATAATGGCTGTACCAATTAACATTACCACCAACACTATAGGAGGATTCCATTCTTTCCACTCTCTCTCCGGCATTTATTGTTTGTAGATTTTTGGATAACTATTCTGGTTGGTGTAAGGTGATACCTCATTTTAGTTTTGATTTGCAATTCTCTAATAATTAGTAATGTTGAACATCTTTTCATGTGCCTCTTGGCCATCTGTCTGTCTTCTTTAGGGAAATATCTATTTAGTTTCTTCTGCCTATTTTCTGATTGAGTTGTTTGTTTTGACACTGTTAAGCATCTTGAGCTGTTTGTAAATTTTGAAGACTAATCCTTTGTCAGTCACATCATTTGCAAATATTTTCTCCCAATCTATGGGCTGTCTTTCATTTTGTTTATTATTTCCTTTGCTGTGCAAAAGCTCTTGAGTTTAAGTAGGTCCTATTTATTTATTTTTGGTTTTATTTCCATTATTCTGGGAAATGAATCAAAAAAGATAATCCTGTTATTTATGTCAGAGAGTGTTCTACTTACATTTTCTTCTAGGAGTTTTATAGTGTCCAGTCTCACATTTTGGTCTTCAATCTATTTTGAGCTTATTTTTGTGAATGGTGTCAAAGAATAATTAAATTTCTTTCTTTTTTTTTAATGTGTAACTGTCCAGTTTTCCCAGCACCATTTTTTGAAGAAACTGTCTTTCCCACATTGTGTAGTCCTGCTTCCTTTGTCATAGATTAATTGACCATAAGTGGATGGATTTATTTCTGGGTTTTCTGTCCTGTTGCACTGATCTATATTTCAATTTTTGTGCCAGTACCTTACTGTTTTGATGATTATAGCTTTGTAGTATAGCCTGACGTCAAGGAGCCTGATTCCTCCAGCTCCATTTTTGTTTCTCAAGAGTGCTTTGGCTATTCAGGGTCTTTTGTGTCTCCATGCAAATCTGGGGAATCTTTGTTCTAGTTCCATGGAAAATGTTATTGATAGTTTGATGAGGATTGCATGGAACCTGTAGACTGCCTTGGGCGCATGTGTGCTCACTCAGTCGTGTCCAACTCCTCGCTACTCCATGGACTGTAGCCCACCAGGTCCCTCTGTCCAGGGGATTTTTCCAGGCAAGAATTTTGGAGTGAGTTTCCATTTCCTACTCCAGGGGACCCTCCTGACCCAGGGATCAAAAAATCAGCAGGCAGATTTTTTTTTATTTTAACCACTGAGCGACCTGGGAAGCCCTTAGATTACCATTTCTACAGTACTGACTTCCAGTTCACAAGCATGGTGTATCCTTCCATCTGTGTGTCTCTTCTTTAATTTCTTTCATCCGCCTCTTGTAGTTTTCATCTAACTCCTTCTGCTTTCATCACTGCACTGGCTTCTGGCACACAGCTGTCATGCACACTTCAGAGGACTGTCACAGCAAGTAGAGAGGCCTTTGCTCACCCACAGGAAAGGCCCAAGGTCCTTGCTTGTCCGAAAGACCTGGATTCAGAGGGAGCCTTTCTGCCCCTGATAAAGCTCATAATGGTGGAAACTTTTTCAGGGAGAAACTCGACACTAAGACATCCACGAACACTAAGACATCAGTAATTGAAGACAACTCACTATCCCTCCCACTCCAGGAGGTGACCCCTTGAAGCAAAAATGCTTTACCCTGAAAGATGTCACCTCTGGTGGGAGATTCCCATGTCCTGGAGCCCCATGGGGACTGAAGACCCTTCTTAGCTATTTGAATCCTACCTACTGTGGAGGATGACAAAAGCCCTTAAGTTGTATTTGTATTTATTATATGGGCTGCTTGCTCCTACTGGGAACATCCAAACAACTTCCCTTCAAAGTTGCGTTTTTAATGCCAGCAATGTTCCTTAATAAATTCTGCTTCTAGGAGATCCAGCCTCTCCAACTTCAGGGCCTCTGTACAGAAATAACCTTGATTTTTGTGTGACTGAAAAAAATTATACAGACTCATTAGTGAAAATTTGGGAAATACAAAAACGTATAAAGAAAAATAATGATGTATTTTGTGATTCAGGAATAATCTGTGATAAATCTTGTATTTTTTCTTTTAAGCCTGGTATCCTATGCATGAAAAAGGGGGAAAGGGACAAAGCACCCTAAATTAAGCCCCAGGTTTCCTTCCCAGTCCTGTGTGTGGCTCAGAGCCTGGAGCAATCTTGGATTCCCAAGGATAGACCCGAATCCAGCTTTTAGGGAGGTGATGGGAGCAGGGGATTTGTAGGAGCAGAGGTGGGAATTTGCATTTTGGTGGGAAGGAGAGAGTTGATGAGCAGGAGGAGAGGAGGGAAGGGGTCTGCCAGGTGCCAGCTGCTCTCTGGGAAGGGAGAAACACAAAAACACTCCTCTGGACAGACACCCTTGGAGATTGATGGTACAGAGGGTGACCCCAGTCAGGATTTCATATGCTTGGGCAGCAGGTTCTGCATCCCCACCTGCAACCTATCCAGGGAGCAGGTCACCACAGGGACCCAGCCTCCTCGGAGAAAAAGACCTTTCCCCCAACCTTCGCCAAACTTCCCCCCCCTGCCCGCTGTCTGGGAGGCACCTGTCCCAGTGGTAGTTAAGGTCTCCTCAGGAGGGGGACCCATCCA
>SJYT01011368.1:5699-37936 GCA_006410635.1 Cephalophus harveyi
TTAACATACAATTACATTTAGAATGCTAAATGTTGCAAAAATAAGCAATAGTCTAATTTATTATAGTGTTTATATTTAAGTAGTTACTTCCTTGCTTTCAATTTCTCTGTTTTAATGGGAAGTATTTGGAAGCATTCACTTCTTATTTAAGAAAAAAAATTTTTTGGTAGGGAAAGTATAGTTTGTTTTCATGCTTTCAAGTTTAAATTTCTAGGATTCATAATCTAATATTTAGGAGACTAACACTGATTAATAACCCAAATAAAGACAAAAGCATAGTCATATTTACTGTCTAACATGATACAGCTATTCCACATGGGCTTCCCTGGTAGCTCAGCTGGCAAAGAATTTGCCTGCAATGCAGGAGACCCCAGTTCAATTCCTTGGTTGGGAAGATCCACTGGAGAAGGGAAAGACTACCCACTCTAGCATTCCAATATCAGTTTGTCATTTGAGGATTAATTGAGATTGCTCATCAGTCTTAGTCTCCTGAAATATTAGATTATGAGTCCTGGATACTGGCAAAGAATTTGCCTGCAATGCAGGAGACCCCAGTTCAATTCCTTGGTTGGGAAGATCCACTGGAGAAGGGAAAGGCTACCCACTCTAGCATTCCAATATCAGTTTGTCATTTGAGGATTAATTGAGATTGCTCATCAGTCTTAGTCTCCTGAAATATTAGATTATGAGTCCTGGATATTTAAATTTGGTTATAAAAATATGCCAATATAGAACACCATTCTTTAGTGCGGCAAGTCCCCTGTCTATCTGATCTTGAGATACAAATGCTTAATAAATAGCTTCTTAGCCACTTCCCCTGGAGACTATGAATCAGTGTTACAGGAAAGGAAGCAGAGTTCTGGAATATGTCTTTTGAATCAGACAGGTGATTTTTATAATCACATTTTTCAGAAAGTTCCATTTTGTAGGGCAGCAAGAATCACATTTAGAGTCTTCTATATTGTTCTAGTAAGGTCACATTTCTCAGTTCATTTTCTCTTATGAGAAAGGATCTCTCCAGATTTTGTCTTCCTAAAACCAGATCAGATAGCAACTACTCAAGATCATTTATTCTGTGATATATATGTACTTCAAACATAATGTTTTTCATGAATATTTTTATAAATTATTAACTTATATTTATGTTTATTAATAGTACTAATATCCCAAGCAAGAATTCTGGAGTGGGTTGCCATTTCCTCCTCGAGGGAATCTTCCTGACCCAGTGATCAAACTGGAGTCTCTTGTGTCTCCTGTATTGACAGGCTAACTCTTTAACTCTAAGCCACCTGGAAGCCCAGTTAAAACCAAAAGGATGGTAACTACTACTGCAACAGGGAATAATCCAGCATGAAGTGAATTCAATTTCACAGAAACAAAAGGCAAGATAGTTTTTGAAAGCTGGGATGTGCTAGGGAAAGGGTAATGGAGAGTAGAAAGGGGATTTGCTCCATTTGACTAGACCAGGAGGTATGCTAATTGGTGCTTATTTGGAGGAGAAACAAACCTCTCCTATCTTTTAGACAGGAGGCAGTAGTACAAGTTGGAGCATGGTTCTCCTTACGTCAGGACATTACCCTTGTAGCTGAGCAGCGTGTGTTATGAGAGCTATCTTCCTGGATGCTTGCATTTCAAAGAGAAATCTCTTCAGTTCAGTTCAATTCAGTCACTCAGTCGTGTCCGACTCTTTGCGACCCCATGAATCATAGCACGTCAGGCCTCCCTCTCCATCACCAACTCCCGGAGTTCACTCAGACTCACGTCCATTGAGTCCGTGATGCCATCCAGCCATCTCATCCTCGGTCATCCCCCTTTCCTCCTGTCCCCAATCCCTCCCAGCATCAGAGTCTTTTCCAGTGAGTCAACTCTACACATGAGGTGGCCAAAGTACTGGAGTTTCAGCTTTAGCGTCATTCCTTCCAAAGAAATCCCAGGGTTGATCTCCTTCAGAAGGAATGGTTGGATCTCCTTGCAGTCCAAGGGACTCTCAAGAGTCATCTCCAATACCACAGTTCAAAAGCATCAATTCTTCGGCGCTCAGCCTTCTTCACAGTCCAACTCTCACATCCATCCATGACCACAGGAAAAACCATAGCCTTGACTAGACGGACCTTAGTCGGCAAAGTAATGTCTCTGCTTTTAAATATACTATCTAGATTGGTCATAATTTTTCTTCAAGGTCCAGGAATAGATGGTGCTTGTTGATGGAAGATTTATATCTCAAAAGTCTGAGAAAGGATTTATAATTGCAAACTTTCTAAATTAACTACTCTGAAAGGAAGTTCTGGGGCCTATCAGCCGATCACCAGGTTTTGGCTAGAACAAACATTAAATTTTCCTGGCAGCACTGAGCATTCTTATTTTCTTCAGCAGGCATTTTAGAAGGTGGCTGGGGTCATCCTAGGGACACAGACATTAAGTTGTTAGAATATATGTTTGAGCTACGTCAAGTCTTTTAATGCAGGGATTTGAATGAAATCATTATGTGCTAAATGAATTTTTGTATTTTTCCATTCAAAGTTATAAAGTGAACTATTATCAGCAAATATCATATTAGAATATGAGTGGATAAAATGAGTAAAAAAAAACACACAAAAAATGATTTGTATGTACAAATATATGCTTATGAAAATTAGAGAAAACATACTCTTAACAATTACAGTTCTCACTTCTGCAACTGGTCACTACACGGCTGTATTTGGTATTTATATCTACTTTCTCTTCCTGATGGTCCCTTGTGGCTCAGATGGTAAAGAATCTGCTTGCAGTGTGGGAGATCTGGGTTCAATCCCTAGGAGTCAAGTCTTTTAATGCAGGGATTTGAATGAAATCATTATGTGCTAAATGAATTTTTGTGTTTTTCTATTCAAAGTTATAAAGTGAACTATTATCAGCAAATATCATATTAGAATATGAGTGGATAAAATGAGTAAAAAAAACACACAAAAAATGATTTGTATGTACAAATATATGCTTATGAAAGTTAGAGAAAACATACTCTTAACAATTACAGTTCTCACTTCTGCAACTGGTCACTACATGGCTGTATTTGGTATTTATATCTACTTTCTCTTCCTGATGGTCCCTTGTGGCTCAGATGGTAAAGAATCTGCTTGCAGTGTGGGAGATCTGGGTTCAATCCCTAGGTTGGGAAGGTCCTCTGGAGAAGGGAAAGGCTACCCATTCCAGTATTCTTGTCTGGAGAATTCCATAAACAGAGGAGCCTGGCAGGCTACAGTCCCTGGGATCTCAAAGAGTTGGACACGACTGAGCAACTAACACCTTTTCACTTTCATTTTTCTTTTGCTGACCATTAAAGTGGCTTTTTCCATAAGCAACTAATATATATGTGAGATGACAATTACTTCACTCCTGAACAGTTCTGTTTAAGCTGTATTATTATACTTTTCCATTTATTGTAATTACTAGCAGTAAGGACATAGTTCTAAGAAGTTCCTTAGATTTTCTACATTCCAAACATAGTCTTTCTTATCTGCACTGTGTAAAAACAAGTTGATTTCTTCTTTACAGTTAGAATCAATCACTCCAGCATCCTCCTTCTTTGTCTGTTGCTTCATTGGCATGAAGAGACTAACATATCTAAGTTCATAACAAATTTCAGTTCATTGCAACCACTGCTACATTTCTACCCTCTAGTATTCTTTATATTTTAAAACCTAAGGAGAGACATAGAAAAAACAGAACAAAATCAATTTCAACAAATGAATGTTAATGTGTGAATTGAAAAATTAACTGTATAGGATTAACAGCAGAGTAGATACTGTACAAGAAAAGGTTAGTAAAGCTGAGTACACAACAACACAAAATACACCACAAAAAATAAAGAAAATTTAGAAAATAAAGAAAAATAGAAAAAATGAAATAAATTAATTAAGTAAATAAAATAAAAAATAAAGAAAAATTTTAGAAGAAAATAAATATATCATCAGTGATCTGTGAAAACTTCAAGTAACCTAACATATATGTAAATAGTCATAGATGGGGGAACAGTGGAAACAGTGGTTGACTTTATTTTTCTGGGCTCCAAAATCACTGCAGATGGTGATTGCAGCCATGAAATTAAAGATGCTTACTCCTTGGAAGGAAAGTTATGACCAACCTAGACAACATATCAAAAAGCAGAGACATAACTTTGTCATCAAAGATCCGTCTAGTCAAGGCTATGGTTTTTCCAGTGGTCATGTATGGAAGTGAGAGTTGGACTATAAAGAAAGCTGAACGCAGAAGAATTGATGCTATTGAACTGTGGTGTTGGAGAAGTCTCTTGAGAGTCCCTTGGACTGCAAGGAGATCCAACCAGTCCATCCTAAAGGAGATCAGTCCTGGGTGTTCACTGGTAGGACTGATGCTGAAGCTGAAACGCCAATACTTTGGCCACCTGATGCAAAGAACTGACTCATTTGAAAAGACCCTGATGCTGGGAAAGATTGAGGGCAGGAGGAGAAGGGGACAACAGAGGATGAGATGGCTGGATGGCATCACTGACTCAATGGACATGGGTTTGGGTGATCTCCAGGAGTTGGTGATAGACAGGGAGACCTGACATGCTGTAGTTCATGGGGTTGCAAAGAGTCGGACACAACTGAGTGACTGAACTGAACTTAGTCCATAAAAGAAATGAGATATGAAACATTATTTGAAGAAATAATGGTGGAAAAGTTTTCAAATTTATTGAGAAACCTAAAAACCACAGATCCAAAAAATTGAATGAAACTGGAATGCAAGAAACCCAAAGAACTACAGCAATAACTCAGAAAAGGAATAAGTAAGGGTGAAATACAGGATTTTATATTTCTTATCCTAAATTGATGTAAGAGATAAGTGAAAGTTTAAAGAAATCATATTACAAAGTATTGAGTATGTAGAGCATATATAAAAGTGAAATCAATGAAAACAGTGAAACAGGGATGAGAGAGAAGAACATGGGATAGATATTTTGCTGAGTTTCCTGCACGACACATGAGCAGTATGATACTATTCTAAGTAGCTTTAGATTATTCAAAATCTATCTTGCACACTCTTTTGCTACACTACTTTTTAAGTGTAATTGATAGCTTAATAGACTAGATAAAATTGAAGCATAGAAATTCTCAAATAAAATAGGGAAGTCTAAAACAATTCTGGGGAACTAATCAATGAACAAATGTAATGAACAGAAAAGAGAAAAATTTTAGTCAAAATATATTGAAAATCACTTTATATGTAAATAGTTTAAACACAGTTAAAAGGGAAAGATTGATAGATTGGATTTTAAAAAAAACCTAAGTGCTGTCTATATAAAACTGATAATTTTTTAAAGATCAGATTAAAAGTAAAGAGATGTAATAAGATATAACATGCTAACACTAATCAAAGGAAATTTATGGTAGCCACAATTCTATAATTTAACATAAAGTCAACTTTGGGCAAAAGAAGAGTATCAGGGACACTTTACAATGACACAGAGATCACTTTTATAAGAAAAGATATAAAATTCCTAAACATGTATGTATCTAGCAACTGTTTTAATCATATTACCCTGGTAAAGTATGATGAGGCTAGACACATATCAAGAGAGGGAAGATGGGGAAGTTTTATAGTTTATTTAACTTGAAGTCCCCTGAGAATAACACAATACAGCATGCAGGGCCACTCATGTTTTTGTGAAAGAAAAGGGAAAGACAGGGGAAGCTGGTTTGAGAATGATGAATTTGATTAATTTCAACAGCTATGGGGCATGGGGCTGTCCCTGATTTTCTAGCACCTCACTGGAGAAATTAGGGCAGGCACTTAGCAGCCCAGAGTGTGAGAGTGAGATGTCCAATAGAATGATTGGGAACGTGGACTTTATTGGATGCTCAAGGAGAGGAAGTAACTAGTCTCTAGCCAGGACCTCAAAACTGGATCAAGATAGCATATTTTTTTTTTTTTTTAATATACCAGAAGAGTTTCAAAATATACGATGCAAAAACTAACGGAAATTAAAGGAGAAATAAACAAGTCCACAACTATAGTTTGGCATTTCAATACTCCTGTCTTGATAACTGATATATCAAACAGGCAGGAAATCAGTAAGAATATAGATAACTTGAACAGCACTGTTTGTTAACTTGACCTATTTGACATTTATAGAACAATCCAAATAATATCAAAGTACATATTCTACTCATGCTCACACACAAAATTCACCAAGTTGGGTCATGTACTAGGTCATAAAATATACCTTAAACAATTTAAAGAGCAGAAATTGTACAAAGTACTTTTAATATCATATAATGGAATTAAATTTGAAATTAGTAACAGACAGATAGCTGGAAAAGCCATAACTATTTGATGTAAATAATCCATGATCATTGCGTCTTGGCCTTTTGCTAAAATCACATGTAAGTAATCCATGGATAAACATAAGATGACCCAAGAGAAAATGAAAATTATTTACAACTCAATGAAACTGAAATTTATAACAGCAAAAATCTAAAATGCTGCTTAATCAGTCCTTAAAGAGGTAAATTTGTAGCATTAAATGTATATATTAGAAAGGAAGAAAGATATAAAATCAATAATCTCTGTCTCTAACTTACTACACTGGAAAAGTTGAATGAGTTAAAGCAAATAGAAGAAATATGTTAAAAATTAATGCAGAAATCAATGAAATTTTAAAAAAAGGGAAAAAATTAGGAGGACAAAAATTTTGTTCTTTAAAAATAAAAGTAAGAAGCATCTAGACAGGGTAGGTGAAATCTCTAGACAGGGTTGCTAAAACAAATCTAGTGGAGGTAATGGTTTTCCAGCTGAACTATTTAAAATCCTAAAATATGGTGGCACGAAAGTGCTGCACTCAGTATTTCACCAAATTTGGAAAACTCAGCAGAAGACATAGCACAGGAAGGATTCATTCCAATCCAAAAAAAAAAAAAAAGGAAATGCCAAAGAATGTTCAAACTACCATGCAATTGGGCTTATTTGATATGCTAGAAACTTTATGCCCCAAATCCTTCAAGTTAGGTTTCAGCAGTTTGTGAACTAAGAACTTTCAGATGTATAAATTAAATTTAGAAAAGGCAGAGGAACATCAATGTGTCAGCAAATTTGGAAAACTCAGCAGTGGCCACAGGACTGGAAAAGGTCAGTTTTCATTCCAATCCCAAAGAAAGGCAATACCAAAGAATGCTCAAACTACTGCACAATTGCACTCATCTCACACGCTAGTAAAGTAGTGCTCAAAACTCTCCAAGACAGGCTTCAGCAGTATATTCATTGTGAACTTCCAGATGTTCAAGCTGGCTTTAGAAAGGGCAGAGGAACCAGAGATCAAATTGTCAACACTCGCTGGATCATCAAAAAAGCAAGAGAGTTCCAGAAAAACATCTATTTCTGTTTTATTGACTATGCCAAAGCCTTTGACTGTGAGGATCACAATAAACTGTGGAAAATTCTTTAAGAGATGGGAATATCAGACCACTTGACCTGCCACTTGAGAAACCTGTATGCAGGTCAGGAAGCAACAGTTAGAACTGGACATGGAACAACAGACTGCTTCCAAATAGGAAAAGGAGTATGTAAAGGCTGTACATCATCACCCTGCTTATTTAACTTATATGCAGAGCACATCATGAGAAACGTTGGGCTGGATGAAGCACAAGCTGTAATCAAGATTGGTGGGAGAAATATTAATAACCTCAGATATGCAGATGATACCACCCTTATGGCAGAAAGTGAAGAACTGAAGAGCCTCTTGATTAAAGTGAAAGGGGAGAGTGAAAAAGTTGACTTCAAGCTCAACATTCAGAAAACTAAGATCATGGCATCTGGTCCCATCACCTCATGGGAAATAGATGGGGAAACAGTGGAAACAGTGGCTGAGTTTATTTTCTTGGGCTCCAGAATCACTGCATATGGTGATTTCAGCCATGAAATTAAGAGACACTTATCCTTGGAAGGAAAGTCATGACCAACCTAGACAGCATATTAAAAAACAGAGACATTTATTTTGCGAACAAAAGTCCGTCTAGTCAAGGCTATGGTTTTTCCAGTAGTCATGTATGGATGTGATAGTTGGACTATAAAGAAAGCTGAGTGCTGAAGAATTGAAGCTTTTGAACTGTGGTGTTGGAGAAGAATCTTGAGAGTCTCTTGAACTGCAAGGAGATCCAAACAGTCCATCCTAAAGGAAATCAGCCCTGGGTGTTCATTGGTAGGATGATGCTGAAGCTGAAACTCCAATATTTTTGGGCACCTGATGCAGAAAGCTGACTCATTTGAAAAGACCCTGATGTTGGGAAAGATTGAAGACAGGAGGAGAAGGGGATGACAGAAGATGAGATGGTTAGATGGCAATATTGACTCAATGGATATGAGTTTGTGTAATCTGCAGGAGTTGGTGACAGACAGGGAGACTGGTATGCTGTGGTTCATGGGATCGCAAAGAGTCAGACATGATTGAACTGAGTACATCATGAGAAATGGAGGGCTGGATGAATCACAAGCTGGAATCAAGATTGCAGGAGAAATATCAACAACCTCAGATAAGTAGATGATGCCACTCTAATGGTAGAAAACAAAGAGGAACTAAAGTGCCTCTTGATGAGGGTGAAAAAGAATGAAAAAGCTGGCTTAAAACTCAGCATTCAAAAAACTAAGATCATGGCATCTGACCCCATCACTTCATGGCAAACAGAGGGGGAAACAGTCAAAGTAGTGACAGATTTTATTTTCTTGGGCTCCAAAATCACTGTGATGGTAACTGCAGCCATGAATTTAAAAGATGTTTGTTCCTGGGAAGGAAAGCTATGACAAATCTAAGTAGTGTCTTAAAATACAGAAACATCACTTTGCTGATCAAGTGATGATCAGCATATACTTAAAGTTATGGTTTTTCCAGTAGTCATGTTCCGATGTGAGAGGTGGACCATAAAGAAGGCTGAACTCGGAACAACTGATGTTTTTGAATCATGGGGCTGGAGAAGACTCTTGAGAGTCCCTTGGAGAGCAAACATTTCAAACCAACTGATCCTAAAGGAAATCAATTCTGAATATTCATTGGAAGGACTATTGCTAAAACTCCAATACTTTGGCCCCCCTGATGTGAAGAATTGACTCATTGGGAAAGACCCTGATGCTGGGACAGACTGAAAGCAAAAGGAGAAGTGGGCAGCAGAGGATGAGATTGTTAGATAGCATCACTGACTCAATGCACATGAATCTGAGCAGATTCTGGGAGACAGTGAAGGAGAAGGAAGCCTGGCGTGCTGCAGCTCATGGGGTTGCAAAGAGTCAGACATGACTTAGTGACTCAAGAACAGCAACAAAATAGTAATCAAGTAAAAAGAGTGATAACAGGAATTATCAGTATCAGAAGTAAAGCAGCAATCATCACCACTCCTATGCTATGCCAAATCGTTTCTGTTGTGTTTGATTCTTTGTGACTCCATGGACTGTAGCCTGCCAGGCTCTTCTGTCCATGAGATTATCCAGGCCAGAATATTGGACTGAGTTGCCATGCCCTCCTTGTCACCATTGTTCCCATGGAAATTAACAAGATAATAAGAGAATACTATATACAACTCTATGTACATACTATGATAACTTAGATGTCATGGACTTATTTACTGATAGAGGCTAAGTACCAAAACTCACACAAAGAAGAGTAGACAAACTGAATATCCCTGTAACTATTAATGACTTTGAATTAGTGCTTAAATACATACACATACATATATATATAATGAATGTAAAATAAAATAGGTATGTAAGCATATATTTACATATAAAATAAAATAATAATAATGAAACCTTTTTAATTGGAAAAAACCCTGATGCTGGGAGGGATTGGGGGCAGGAGGAGAAGGGGACGACAGAGGATGAGATGGCTGGATGGCATCACTGACTCGATGGTTGTGAGTCTGAGTGAACTCCGGGAGTTGGTGATGGACAGGGAGGCCTGGCGTGCTGCGATTCATGGGGTCACAAAGAGTCGGACACGACTGAGTGACTAAACTGAACTGAACTGAATGAAACCCTCTGCACAGAAAATTTTACTGATTAATTTTTACCAAATATTTAAGGAAGAAATAATACCACTTTTAAGCAATACTATATCTCTTTCAAAATGATAAAAGTGAAAGAAATATTTCCAAACTCATTTTATGAGGCCTGCATTATAGTAATACCAAAACTAGAGACATTGCAAGAAAACTGCAAGCAAGTGTCTCTCATGAATAGACACACAAGTCTCTTCAGCAAAACATTAGTGACAAATCCTGCAGTACATAAAGTGGCTAGTACATCATCAAGTGTGGCTCATACCAGGAATGTAAGGCTTATTCAGCATTCCTAAATCAATAGATTCAATGTATCATTACAAGGAAATCAGTAAGAATTTCTTGGAGGCTTATATGGCTTAGAGGACAAAAAAGTAATGCAAGAATCAGATGAAGAAGAAGGTCCCTAAGAAAATCCCAGGATCTTTTTTACAATTCCTAAAGGACTACTTTCTTTGCAGAATTATAAGCTAGAAATGCACTGTATCACTCAGCCCTCTCAGCTCAAACTTTATATGATATGATATCCCTATAGTCTAGCTGCCTGTCAGAATGAAGTAAATACTGGAGCAAGATAATGTACAAAGGCTCAAATTATCAATTCAATTTGTCATGCATAAAGTCTGATAGTTTGGTATGCAAATCAAATAATCCCTCTCAAAATACAAAATATTGAAGAGAGATGATGGCAGATGGATGACTAGTGTTAGAATAACTAGATGGCATACCTCACAGCCTCCTTAATGAGGAAATTGAAACTTAAATTGATGCTCACTCCAAGGCCTGCATCTTTGTTCTTTATCATGTTGCTCTCCAAAATCCTCTCCATGGAGTAGGAGACTGACAAATAAACAAGCATAACTCATGGCCATGATTATAACGCCAGACTTAGGAGTAAGTGAAGAGAGAGACTCATTCTGCCTTAGATATCAAAGAAGACTTTCCATGAATAGAGAATTTGGTTTATTTGATTCTGTGGTTTTCCTGAAAGCAGAATATCCAACAGATTTATATATCATAGGTTGCATTGGTTTAATTGTGACCCACAAAGTACATGTTGCAGTCCAATCCCGGGTACTTGTCAATGTAACCTTATTTGGAAATACAGTCTTTGTAGCTACAATGAAGTTAAGGTGAGGTTGCTAGGGTGGTTCCTAATCCAGTATGACTGGTGTTCTTATAAAAAGAGGAAAATGTTATATAATAACAGGCAGAGACTGGAGTGATGCAGGTACAAGTCAAGGAAAGCCAAGGATGCATGGTCACCACCAGAAGCTGGGAAGAGGAAGAGGAGGATTTCATTCAGACTCTCAGAGGAAAACCATGGCCCTGCTGACATCTTGGCTTCAGACCTCTAGCCTCCAGAACTAAGAGGGAATGGCTTTATGTTGTTTTCAGCCACCCAACTTGTGGCAATTTGTTACTTCAGCCCTTGTAAACTAATACCTAGACTGACCAAGGATGCTAATCCTTGCAGACAATTGTATAAACTTGCAAAGGAGCAAAGGATCAATCAAGATATCAATCAAGACAAGAATTCTGAGTGAAGGGAGTCAATGAGATAGGTTAGTACAGGAGTCTGGCTACTGTTAGAGATTAATCCTAAATTCACGGAAAGTCATTATTTCTCAAGATGGTGTGATCACCTTAAGGAAGAGGAGAGAACAGACTCTCAGACACAAAACATCTATTCAGCAGACAGGAAGACCTGTGAGATGGGATTGTGGTTCCCATGAGGGAAAAAACTGGTGGCAGAAATCCAGGAAAGCAAAATCCTTTTCAGTATTGAAGTGACAAGCAAATAATGCCCACTTTTCCCGAGAGGCCTAAATGATCAATTTCTTTCTACAAAGGAGAAAAAAGGTTATGTCCTCCCCACCCTACATATCTGTCAAGTATGGAAAGACTGAAGTTAATAAATATGTCCCAACAACCTAAGTGATGTGCAGTGACAAGCATCACAAATATGTGCTTTTTTTTTTTTTCCTCAGCACTAACCAAGGGCAGTGCCCTTAGTGTCAAGCACAGTGCCTGACACAGAGTATCTGCTGGATGAATGTTCACTGGCTTAATGGGAACTTCTTCCAACTCTAATACTCAGCTACTCTACACATACAACAGAAATCTAGGAGAAAAACCTATTGATTTATTTACCCTTACTTTGCCATTTTAAATTAAACCCAGTGCACTCACAGAGAAACTGCACTGACTGTAGCTATCTGGTATGTGATTCAGATTAATTGCCTCTGCAGTCATTCATGAGTTTTGGCACTGTTTGTATTTTGGTAGTCAAAATGAGGGGGATTTATTTTTGGCCTTCTGCATCAATCTTTATTTGGACAATGAAATGAATCACTATAAAACCTCACTGTCAAAATGGTCTATGTGATTTGGTAACATAAAGTAGGTGATTACCTGGCCTCATAGTTCCTTTGGGTTTTCTGCTGTTGAGAATATCACCTGCATCTTTCAATTCCAAATATTTGGGCATTGAGCCAGTTTCCATTTTACTACATAAAACTGACCTGAGAATTCAGAAACCATTCCAATCAGCAGTTTTTAGAAAATTAAACAATTTGCAAGGTCCTAAGTGATAGACAGCAAAGAGGAGATGCATTCTACGTGTGCTTTCAATGTAACTTTTCAGAAGTAACTTTGCTTTTAAATATGAGGATAATGCATATCTGTTTGTCTTAAGTGGTGCTAGTTTAAACCAGATTGTTGTTACTGTTGTTTAGTCACCAAGTCATGTCTGACTCTTTGTGACCCTGTGGACCGTAACCCACCAGGCTCCTTCTCTGTCCATGGGATTTCTTCCCAGGCAAGAATACTGGAGCATGTTGCCATTTCCTTCTCCAGGGGATCTTCCCAGCCCAGGGATTGAACCCTGGTCTCTTGCACTGCAGGTGAATTCTTTACCACTGAGCCACCAGGGAAACCTTACACCAGATGACCTGCTGTAATTAGGAATAGCATTCATATTTGATTTCCAATTATCTCTGTTTGCTTGTAAAATATATGGTCACACTTGTATATAACACCTTCTTTAGGGTTTCATAAGTGAATAGATTCTAGGAGCCTATGAAGTATAAGATACAAATATTTATAGCCTTCTGGAAATGGCAAGACAAGAGATGTATCATACACAACACAGGTTCAGCAAAGTGAACAATGGATCAAGGATAGTGGATAGGTTAGTGAAAGAACAAACAAATATATCCAGGCAGAAAGGAGAAATGAGCCATCATAACTTAGGAAATAATAAAAAAAAGTATCATGGTACCAAAAAGCCTAGCAAACTGCAAGAATAAAAAAGTCAGTAAAATCTGATGGCAACAATTGTATAAGCTATTGTTTATTGTGCATCTACTCTGTGCTAGGACCTGGATTTAATGATCTATGCACACAGATGTATTAAATACCCCTACAGATCTAGGAAATATGCATTTTTGTCCATGTTTTATATGAAAATGGAGACCCAGAGAGTTTAAATAATCTGTTGAATGAGTTACATGGTGGGAACTTTTTATGAAACTGGATCCACCTGGCATACAAAACTCTGTATACTCAAATATAGCAACTTCTGATATTTCTCCAGGCCCTGTGATTGATGACTTCTGATCCCAAGGCCTGATACTTGGTGTTTGTAAAGCATAGAAAAATCTCACAGGATTTCATGGAAAGGCAAAGAGAAAAAAAACTGAAAAATGGCAGGTAAATAAATTTCCCAAGGTGTCAGTGGCACAACACTAGAACCACAAACCATCTAGTAGTGATACACTTAACTATTGATATCTCAGAAATAAAAGATAAAGAAACTGAAGATTTAAAAATACATACTTTAAATCATGGTTTCAGAATTAGGCTGAAATTTATATAAAACAATGTATCCTTATCAACAATTTATTTATTAAGTTTCTACTTGGCAAATCCTAGGTACTTGTCAACTTTAATTCTAAATATTACTTGAGAAAACTTTAAAATGTATGCTTGTGACTAATATTTTTCAATATGCAAGATAAAAACATAATTTTTTCATGGTTATTCTGAGACCAATCTCAATGGTCTTCAAGTCTCAGTGAAAACTATCTTTGAGGTTATTTCCAGTTTTCCCAGGACTCATTTGGGATCTATTCTTACTTATGTTCTTCTTCTTTTAATGAATTACCTAATTCGTGCCTTCTCAGCAGCTCAGAAATCCCCTGCCACCAGGAGCTATACTTAAATATTGCCTATATATAAAACACAGAATTTTGTCATGAGAGGGAGGATTATGGAATAAACGCATGTCTGTAGAACATTTTCGAGGATGAAAGTGGTTCCCAATGGGAATAACGACATCTTTAGTTACCAAGCAAACACACTGATTGAAATCTGCTCATCTGCAGGTGGCAATAGTAGTAAAGAACCTGCCTGCCAATGCAGAAGATGCAAGAGACGCCAGTTTGATCCCTGGTTCAGGAAGATCCTCTGGAGGAGTGCACAGCAACCCACTCCAGTATTCTTGCCTGGAGAATCCCATGGAGAGAGGAGCCTGGTGGGCTACCGTCCACAGAGTCATAAAGAGTTGGACACAACTGAAGTGACTTAGCACAGTACACACCCTCTACAGAGCATGAACAAGTGATCACAGAATTTACCAGGCTGAAACTCTGTTTCCCCTAGATTTAGACCATATATTATCCAAACTTCTCAGCCACCTGGAGTTACCACTGACTTCTTCCATTGTGCCTCTGTCATCCTTCTGTGTGGGAGAACAGTTCCTTATTGCTCCCTTCTTCACGTCATTCCAATTGTTTATTCAACAAGTCTTATGAACTCTCTCTCACTCAATTAACACCATCATCCCTACTTGCAAGGAGCTTTGCAAGTGTTTCTTCATTGGTCTTCCTGCTTCTATTTTATCTTAGGTCAACAGACTTCTACAAAAGTTCACATAATAAATCTTTTCAGTTTTTCACGCAATCCGTTTCCAACCACAGCAATTCAAATCAGCTCTAGTAGCAGGATAGAATCATAATCACAAGTAAATAAATAGGTGTGGCTGTGTTACAATAATACTTTATTTACAAAAACAGGATGCAGCCAGGGAGTCATCGCCTTCATAGTTTGATAACCTACAGATTGTATTAAGTCTCTTAGAAAAAAATAGCAAGCAAATAGACAATATTCATGGATTAGAACAAAGTCTCATATTGGTATATAACACTACGTACAGTCCTTTAAGGCTTATTCCTAACATATCTTTCAAGTCTCATATCCTGATACTTTCACTCACTCACAATATTTGCATGATATCTGGCACATAATAGATAATTTGTAATATAAGTAATTCAAAAGTCAATCAGGCATTCTGAGCACCTACCATGTGTAGACATTGTTCAAGGCTTTGGAGATACAGCAGTAAGAAAAACAATTAAAACTTTTGGTCTCAGGCAGCCTATATGCTAGTAGGAAGGAAACATGATAGAAACAAGGAAAGAAATATATAGTATGTCAGGTATGACATAGTGTTTCATAGTATATATAGTCAAAGTGTCAAAGTGAAGTTGCTCAGTCATGTCTGACTCTTTGCAACCCCCTACATTGTAGTCTACCAGGCTCCTCCATCCATGGGATTTTCCAGGCAAGAGTACTGGAATGGATAACCATTTCCTTCTCCAGGGAGTCTTCCCGACCCAGGGATTGAACCCAGGTCTCCTGCATTGTAGGCAGACGCTTTTACCATCTGAGCCACCAGGGAAAACCTAGTATATAAAGTATATACTATGTATACAGATACATAGTATGTCAGTGCTAAAAATAACACAGAATAAGGTAATAAAGAATGACGATGAATCCTCTTTCTATTAGAAAATCAAGAAAGTTTTCATGTATAAGTTGCCATATAAGCAGACTTGAATGAAGTGGG
Source organism: Cephalophus harveyi (assembly GCA_006410635.1). Classification (NCBI taxonomy): domain Eukaryota; kingdom Metazoa; phylum Chordata; class Mammalia; order Artiodactyla; family Bovidae; genus Cephalophus; species Cephalophus harveyi. The sequence goes on from SJYT01011368.1 coordinate 21,651, forward strand.
ACATTAACTCAACACCTCTATAAAAGTGTTGAACAAATGAATGAATTACAAGCCCAGGTGCATTTAAGTGTCCCACAGTTTTCATCATGCCTTTGAATCTTTTTTCCCCCAGGTTTTTGCTTCCACTATATTGACATAAATAGTGACAGTTAATGATTTGGGGGAGTGTCTCCCAATGTACCTGAGTGATATAACTTACTCTTATAAGTTACAGCACATTAGTGTGGCCATGGGGAGTTATTTTCACTAGTAGAAGTACAACCTCCCTCCCCGATACCAGAAGAGAAGTATCAGAATATCTCGAATCATAATAAAATTTAACCCTTCCCTTCTTATGTGATCCCAATGTGTATTATGGATTAGACCTTGATCTCCCTAAAACGAGTCTAACTAATTCTTCAGTTCCGTTGTGAGAGCATTTTTATGAGCTGCTATTATAACGCTCAGTACATTGTTTTAAAGTTAATTGCTTATACATATATCTCATCCATAGCATGAGAGCTCTTCCAAAGCACAGACTCTATCTTAATCACTCAGAAAATCAGGATGCTTGGCACAGAGTTCCCATTAAGTGTTCATCAAATTAAATTGATGATTTGCCAGTTGCAAATTTTCTCTACACCTGCCAAAACATTCAAGACACAAGTACAGTGGAGAAACTTCTTTTAGTTGTCATTCAAGGACCTCTTGAAATGCAGCATTTAGCTGAGGATCATTATCTCTTTTGTGTTTTTACTAAACTAAGAGTCTTAACAATAAAATAAATCTTACATTGAACTGGCACATAATAATGTAGTGGTTTAATTTGAGACTTGGAAATCTGAAATATAATATTGTCAGGCTTTGGCCCCTGAAGGATCTCAATATTCTGAAATTATTTTAAAGAGGATTCACTGCCCTGTAATTTCTTCCTGTTCAATGAACAGGGTCTTAATCAAAGAGATCAATTGAGAATACTCTTTACTTCATTTAATTCTACGTGTAATATAGCTGGCAGATTTCTAATGGGAATAAAGGGAGACTGCATGAAAGAGAAACAACTTGGCTGAATTTTCTTTGCCATTATATGACTTCTGGAAATATTTTTTATATGCCCAAGGCTCAGATTCAGGCTTCCCCAGTGGCTGAGTAGTAAAGAATCTGCCTGCACTGCAGAAGACACAGGAGACACAGGTTTGATCCCTGGGTTGGGAGGATCTGCTGGAGGAGAACATGGAAAGCCACTCCAGTGTTCTTGCCTGGGAAATCCCATGGACAGAGGAACCTGGGCGCGTACAGTCCACAGGGTCACAAAGATTCAGACACGACTGAAGTACCTGAGCATGCAAGGCTCAGATTCAGGTTGCTGCTGCAAAGTCACTTCAGTTGTGTCCGCCTCTGTGCAACCCCATAGACAGCAGCCCACCAGGCTCCTCTGTCCATGGGATTATCCAGGCAAGAATACTGGAGTGGGTTGCCATTACATTCTCCAAAATTCAGGCTCCCATACAGAAAATTCTCTTACCCAATAGATACACACATAGAACTTAAATAAATGAATATTTTCTTCTCACATTTTACTAAAAGCCACTCATATTGAGTGTGACTTCCTCCAAATACATCCTACCTAATTCCATACTATCCAAGGCAATGGAGAATAAAATAAATTTTGGAGAACAGTAAACTTATGACCAATTACATAGTTTTCCTACTGTTCATGAAGAGATATAATTGACTCATCTCTAGAACTGAAATTACAAAAAGGAGAGGAAAGTATTAAATTTCTGTATTAAAAACAAATATATTTTTTGCTTGGTTTCAAGAGAGAGACAAGTGTTGAATGCTCAAAGTCACAGTCATTTATCCAGGAAAGTTTTGATTATCTGTTTGTAGAGCAAATTCATAGTGCACCAGGTTTAAATTTAAAAGGATAGACTTAGACCAAGATGTTACATTGAACAGAAAACACTTTCTTGGTCTAAATCATAGAAAATGATGAATTATATATATATATAATTAAAATATTAAAAGTATATCTCTGAGACTACAGAGATTAAAGAGAAATGCCCAAGTGGTCCAAAAACAAGACAAAACCACAAACCCAAACAAAACCACCTCATAATCATTTTGTTAACCAAGCATCAAAACTGAGCAACTAGTATTGTACTGTAACCACATAAGGAACTTGTAAGTAAAAGAAATGTCTACAAAATGAGAGTAAGGACAGCATACTTTAAGTAGCAAGAACAGGACTCCCAGTCTGAAGCTGGATTTCAGGAAACGTTGACCTCATTTATAATGTTGGTCTAGAGTTTTGTTCTGGAAGTAAGGAGAAATGAAGTCATGAATAATTGACACCTTAAGACTAAAATACAGTTTTGAAAATCAGTTTTGTGCAAACCACATAGTATATTAATAGAAACCCTAAATCTAAAATTCTCACACACAATCTATTTCAGAACTAATGAACTCAGTGGAAAAGAGGCAGAGGTAACCAGGAAACAATGCTTTGGAAGGCAGCCTCACGCACCACCCATGTGAGACTCCTGAGATGTAATCCATGGAATTTGAACTCTTTGACCACAAGTATGTTTAACCAGTGGATATATGAGAAAGTTCAATACTAAGAATGACAGCTAAAAACTGCATTAACTGGGAGGACTTATGATTGGGAATTAGAGCTGTCTGAGAGGGACTTTAAAATAAACGTGATATGTGTAAAGAAATAAAGGGGTTAATAACATCTTTAAAACGGGGTAAAGTGTGGAGAAAGGTCAGACAATTCTTTTAACCAACAAAGTAGAAATTTTAAGAGGATAATTCACTATCTTTGTGACCTTAGACGTGTACTTTAACCCTCTGCCCATCACTTTCCCATTGAATTGATGTGGAACTTATTACAGTTAAAGGATATAGTAGCTGGTGCAATATGGCAACCCACTTCAGTGTTCTTGCCTAGAGAATCCTGTGGACAGAGGAGCCTGGTGGGCTGCTGTCCATAGGGTCACATAGAGTTGGACATAACTGAAGTGGCTTAGCATGCATGCATGCATTGGAGAAGGAAATGGCAACCCACTCCAGTATCCTACCCTGAGAATCTCAGGGACAGAGGAGACTGGTGGGCTGCCATCTATGGGGTCACATAGAGTTGGACACAACTGAAGCGATGTAGCAGCATCAGCAACAACATAATCATTGCATACTAGCAGTTATTACTAGAAGAGATGATGGCATATATGTAAAATATAAAGAGGCTAAGAATTAGCAAATAAAAGTTTTTGTTTAGATTAAAACTTATTAAAAGAAAAGCTGAAAATCAGAGAATAAAGAAGAGTGAAAGCAAATATAATAATATTTTATGTAAATTGAGGATAGACAGAATTTAAAACAAATAAAATTGGAAAGATGCAGAGAAAGTTTAAGATACACAGGATTAGTCTCCGAAATGCTAGTTATTCCTAATATAAATACAGAGACAAAAGTGAGAAGGATTAACAAAGAAATAATATTTGTTGGGGGTTAAAAAATTATACTCAGTCCTAAAAGTGATTAATAAAATAAATCCATAACTGAACTGCAGATTATAAAGAATCTCCAAAATTGCATGAAACAAAAAAGAGAGCACTTATCAAGGTACAGAATTACACTTTTCATCAGCAACAATATACATTAGAGACAACAGGATTATGTCTTCAAATTGATGAAGTAAAAATGTTAAAAATTATGTTTTAAAAAGTCAAAATGGATCTAAATGATACTATTTCTAACAAAATGTGGTCCACTGGAGAAGGGAATGGCAAACCACTTCAGTATTCTTGCCTTGAGAACCCCATGAACAGTATGAAAAGGTGAAAAGATAGGACACAGAAAGGTGAATTCTCCAGGACGGTAGGTGCTCAATATGCTACTGGAGATCAGTGGAGAAATAACTCCAGAAAAAATGCAGAGAAAAAACAACAGAAAAAATAGAGCCAAAGAAAAAACAACATCCAGTTGTGAATGTGACGGGTGATAGACTTAAAGTCCAATGCCGTAGAGAGCAATATTGCATAGGAACCGGGAATGTTAGGTCCATGAATCAAGGCAAATTGGAAGTGGTCAAACAGGAGACGGCAAGAGTGAACATCGACATTCCAGGAAACAGTGAACTAAAATGGACTGGAATGGGTGACTTTAACTCAGATGACCATTATGTCTACTATATCTACTCAGATGACATAATATTTAAGGCAAGGATCCCTTAGAAGGAATGGAGTAGCCATCATAGTCCTCAAAAGAATCCAAAATGCAGTACTTGGATGCAATCTCAAAAACGACAGAATGATCTCTGTTCATTTCCAAGGCAAAAAAAAAATCAATATTACAGTAATCCAAGTCTATGCCTAACTGGTAATGCTGAAGAAGCTGAAGTTGAATGGTTCTATGAAGACCTACAAGACCTTTTAGAACTAACACTCAAAAAAGATGTCCTTTTCATTATAGGGGACTGGAAAATGTAAAAGTAGGAAGTCAAAAAACACCTGGAGTAACAAGCAAATTTGGCCTTGGAGTACAGAATGAAGCAGGACAAAGGCTAATAGAATTTTTTCAAGAGAACGCACTGACCATAGCAAACACCCTCTTCCAATAAGACAAGAGAAGACTCTACACATGGACATCATCAGATGGAAAGCAGTGAAATCAGATTGATTACATTCTTTGCAGCAAAAGATGGAGAAGCTCTATACAGTAAGTAAAAAACAAGACTGGGAGCTGACTGTGGCTCAGATCAGGAACTCCTTATTGCCAAATTCAGACTTAAATTGAAGAAAGTAGGGAAAACCACTAGACCATTCAAGTATCAAATCCCTAACGATTATACAGCAGAAGTGAGAAATAGATTTAAGGGAGTAGATCTGATAGAGTACCTGATGAACTATGGATGAAGGTTCATGACATTGTACAGGAGACAGGGATCAAGACCATCGCCAATGAAAAGAAATTCAAAAAAAAAAACAAAATGACTGTCTGAAGAGGCCTTACAAATAGCTGTGAAAAGATGAGAAGCAAAGGAGCAAAGGAAAGATACCAATTTGAATGCAGCATTCCAAAGGATAGCAAGGAGGGATAACAAAGCCTTCCTCAGTGATAAGTACAAAGAGATAGAGGAAAACAATAGAATGGGAAATGCTAGAGATCTCTTCAAGAAAATTAGAGACATCAACGGAACATTTCATGCAAAGATAGGCACAATAACAGACAGAAATGGTAGGGGCCTAATGAAGCAGAAGATATTAAGAAAGGTGGCAAGAATCCACAGAAGAGCTATACAAAACAGATCTTCATGACCCATATAATCACGATGGTGTGATCACTCAGCTAGAGCCAGACATCTTGGAATGTGAAGTCAAGTGGGCCTTAGAAAGCATCACTACGAACAAAGCTAGTGGAGGTGATGAAATTTCAGTTGAGCTTTTTCAAATCCTGAAAGAAGATGCTGTGAAAGAGTTGCACTGAAAATGCCAGCAAATTTGGAAAATTCAGCAGTGGCCATAGGACTGGAAAAGGTCAGTTTTCATTCCAATCCTAAAGAAAAGCAATGTCAAAGAATGCTCAAACTACCACACACTTGCACTCATCTCACACACTAGTAAAGTTATGTTCAAAATTCTCTAAGCCCAGCCTCAGCAATATGTAAACCATGAACTTCCAGATGTTCAAGCTGGTTTTAGAAAAGGCAGAGGAACCAGAGATCAAATTGCCAACATCCACTGGATCATTGAAAAAGCAAAAGAGCTCCAGAAAAACATCTATTTCTGCTTTATTGACTATGCCAAAGCCTTTGACTGTGTGGATCAAAATAAACTGTGGAAAATACTTCAGGAGATGGGAATACCAAACCACCTAACCTGCCTTTTGAGAAACCTGTATGCAGGTCAGGAAGCAACAGTTAGAACTGGAGATGGAACATCAGATTGGTTCCAAATAGGAAAAGGAGTATGTTGAGGCTGTATATTGTCACACTGCTTATTTAACTTATATGCAGAGTACATCATGAGAAACACTGAGCTGGATGACGCACAAGCTGGAATCAAGATTGCTGGGGAAATATCAATAACCTCAGATATGCAGATGACACCACCCTTATGGCAGAAAGTGAAGAAGAACTGAAGAGCCTCCTGATGAGAGTGAAAAAGTTGACTTAAAGCTCAATATTCAGAAAACTAAGATCATGGCACCTGGTCCCATCACTTCATGACAAATAGATGGGGAAACAGTGGAAACAGTGGCTGACTTTATTTTTTGGGGCTCCAAAATCACTGCAGATGGTGACTGCAGCCACGAAATTAAAAGATACTTACTCCTTGGAAGGAAAGTTATGACCAACCTAGATTGCATTTTAAAAAGCAGAGACTTTATTTGCCAACAAATTTCTATCCCATCAAGTCTATTATTTTTCTAGTAGTCATGTATGGATGTGAAAGTTGGACTATACAGAAAGCTGAACACAGAAGAATTGATGCTTTTGAACTGTGGTGTTGAAGAAGACTCTAGAGAACCTTAGATTGCACTGAGATCCAACCAGTCCATCCTAAAGGAAATCAGTCCTGAATGTTCATTGGAAGGACTGATGCTGAAGCTGAAACCGAATACTTTGGCCACCTGATACAAAGAGCTGACTTATTTCAAAAGACCCGGATATTAGGAAAGATTGAGGTGGGAGGAGAAGGGGATGACAGAGGAAGAGGTGGCTGGATGGCATCACAGACTCAATGGATATGAGTTTGGGTAAACTCCAGGAGTTGATGACAGACAGGGAGGCCTGGCATGCTGCATTTCATGGGGTTGCAAAAAGTTGTACACAACTGAGTGACTGAACTGAATTGAACTGAAATGATATCAAATCTGGTTTTGAATTAATCTAAGCAATGCCTCAACCTAATGAAAATTTGCCTAGTCACTTCTGTGGAATTTCTTTGGTCCTGTATTGCATATCTGTCTAAGCATTGAGTGTTAAAAGGTTTTAATATGGTCAGCAGAGGTAAAGGGACCAGATTACACCCTGAAATGAAACAGTTTTGGACATCAATGTCTGATGATCTCCATTTTCTGAGAGTTTAATGATCAGAGATAGACAGTAAACAAGTGTTGTCATCGCTGAATTAAAATAACAAGTATGTTAAGTACTATGAAGGGCAAAGATGAATTACTACTAACATGTAGGACAGGAAAACCTGTAGGCTGGGAGTCAAAGAAGATCAGAGACTAAGAGAATTGCAGCTGTTAACTATGTGGGATTAAAATATGAATAAGACTTAGAGCTCCATATAATAAGATGAATTCCAACTAGAGAAAGGGATACCCCATCATTTATCTAAAATATGTTATAATTAAACTTTATAATAAATTAATGCTGAGATTAACTTAGTCCACCTGTAAAACAGGTTAATTTAGTACTGTGCATTCTCATGTTGGCACTTTTATCTTTGTATATTGATTTCAAAATTAACTTTAAATACCTGAAATAGTTACTTTCTATTATTATTATTAAGACAAGAATGAAGATTCTTTCCTTCCCAAAATAAAGCTGGTAGAAAAGGTTATGTGAAAATTCTCTTTGAACATATATTATTCTTGGTCCCTAACATCTCACCTCAGATTAGTTATCAAAAACATCTAAGCAAATAATGTAAATTTCTTCTCCCCAATTATTAAAGCAGCTTAGTCTTTATATTATTTGAATCAAGTTATCTCCAGGTTTTTATCACTCAACTAATTTGAGAAGATAGGCAATTTCCCTTTTAAGCCAGTCTCTTCCACAGGGTAGTAATTATAGATTCCCCGACAAAAGTTAATGAAGAAGAAAACCACCATACTTGTTTCATCACTATTCTATTCTGATGTGACATTTCCTACAATTAAAGTAATCTAATAAGCACAACAGCAAGCATTTGAAAATTTTTTTCTGGAACTAGGCCTAAAGCTTAGAGTATGGTGAAATCATTGTTCTTTGGGAGTCCTAATTTAGGGAGTTAGTTTTTCTTTAGGGTTCCTTAGGGTTTCAATGTATTGAGAAGTTTTTTTTTTTTTATTATTATTTTTATTTTTTATTTTTTGGATGCTAGACATTTTTTAGTAAAAAAGACAAGAATAGTAACACGAAAAAAATGGAATTTGGTTGGAGAAGGCTCCTAAGTGTACTTCTAGTGTTACATTATAGACTTCACACTCTGCAGGTTGCATTATAACTACACAATAATTGCAGTCTGTGAGTATTTAGAATCAATTATTTTCTATGTTCCAAGGTTAAGGCAGGCCTGAACACATCACAGCATGATTGCTGTGGTCAGGATCCATAACATTTTATTTAAAAAAAAAGCTTTTACTTTCACACCCATAACCCAATTTCACAATGAAATACAGTAGCCAGTTCTAAATATGTACTAAAGCAGATAGTTATACTTCTTTTCTTATTTTAGAAATTAATTTCAGCAAAATATCATAGTTGAGTCAAAGAACCCCTGAAGATAAGAAAGAGTTGAGGAGAAAATAATCCCATGTTTTGAGGATATATCATCTTGGAAACTTCTGAGACAAGTTCCTTTTCTACCATTGTTTTTTCCTTATCTATGTACATAGTGTGTAGAGTAAATATACAGTACAGTTTAAAAGGACAATTTCCTGCTTTGATGGAAAAGTCTGTGGGCCCCTATGATGGTTCACCAAGTTTTTTCCTCATCTGAGAGGACAGTCTAACCCAGTATTTCTAATACTTACGGCAATCCTAGGCTTCCCAGGTGACTCATGGTAAAGAATCTGCCTGCAGTGCAGGAGACATGGATTTGATCCCTAGGTCAAAAAGATCCTCTGGAGAAGGAAATAGCAACCCAGTCCAGTGTTCTTGCCTGGGAAATCCCATGGGCATAGGTGCCTGTTGGGCTACAGTCCCATGGGTTCACAAAGATTTGAACATGACTTAGCAACTAATCAGGTGCTTCCCTGGTGGCTCAGAGGGTAAATCATCGGTCTGCAATGCAGGAGACCTGGGTTCAATCCCTGGGTCAGGAATATCCCTTGGAAAAGGAAATGGCAACCCATTCCAGCACTCTTGCCTGGAAAATCCCATGGACGGAGGAGCCTGGTAGGCTGCAGTCCATGGGGTCACTAAGAGCCAGATACCACTGAGCAACTCACTTTCACTTCTCACTTTCATGCATTGAAGAAGGAAATGGCAACCCACTCCAGTGTTCTTGCCTGGAGAATCCCAGGGATGGTGCTGCTGTCTATGGGGTCGCACAGAGTCGGACACAACTGAAGCGACTTAGCAGCAGCAGCAGCACAATGGTGGGAACGATTGAGAAGGGAACAAGAAATATTTGAGCAAAAAAAAAAAAATTCAATTTCTCTCTTTTTTTCCTACTCAACTTTTAGATTTTCATTTTTAAGTATGGTTGAACTCCTAGCCTCTTTATATCAAATCTTGCCTCAAAAACACTTTCTAATTTAAATACAATCCATTTGAACTTATACATTTTTTCCCTTTTAGGTCTTGTTCTTTTGAATTATTTAGTAGAGTATTCTTAAGGCAATTAAAGGGATCCATTCAGCAGGATTTAAGCCAACAAATCAGTCAGCAGCTTTCGGTCACCTCATAAAGCAGTTAAGTATTACATCCAGTCCATGTATTTGATATTTCACATGCCTTTCTTAATAGAGCCATCAATTTCCTGATTTGCAAGCCAGCTGACAGAACTAATACCCCAAAGGGCTATTGCAGTGTTAAGCTCCTAAAATTGTTTTAGACTCACCCATAAATTAGACTATAGCCCAATCATGTATGATTTTATCCTTGTGCTCCTTGAAAAAGCATGAGCTCAATGTTCCAGAAACAACACTCTTTAGAAAAAATAGCCTATTAGATCCATTGTCTTTTATTAACTTTTGATATTGACTAAATATTCAGGTTCATCACAGCATGCTATAAGTTACATAAGCAACAATAAGATATTACTTGACCTATTATTTTTGAAGTTGATGCTTTAAGTATTAGCAGAGCCTGACATATTCCAAGACAAATAAGAAATATTCAAAATGTGAGTTGAAGGCTGAACAACTGATCTGTCTATGATCATTTGCACTGCTTGGCTAGAATAAGGCCTAACTTTACAAAGAGATAAAGCTAAATTTTCATACACTGTGATTAAATCACATAACGATTTTAACTGAAAATTATCCCTCCTAAAGAAAAGAAATCCCAGAAAATATATAAACTATGACAGAGTAAGTTTTTAAGTTTTCATGACTCACTCACCAGCTCATGTTATACAATATATTTTTTGTGGTTTGTTAATAATCAGTACTTTGGCCACCTCATGCGAAGAGTTGACTCATTGGAAAAGACTCTGATGCTGGGAGAGATTGGGGGCAGGAGGAGAAGGGGACGACCGAGGATGAGATGGCTGGATGGCATCACGGACTCGATGGACGTGAGTCTGAGTGAACTCCGGGAGTTGGTGATGGACAGGGAGGCCAGGCCTCCTGCGATTCATGGGATTGCAAAGAGTTGGATACGACTAAGTGACTGAACTGAACTGAACTGAATAATCATCTCTGTGTCTGACAAGAAGTTTGTTCCTGAATCAGCACGTATGAGTAAAGTAAGGTTACAGGTATCAGTGTTACAAAAAATAAAGGAGCACACACATTTTCTACCACTGTTTGTGCTCATTGTGCTTAGTCACTAAGTCATGTCCAACTCATTGTGCCTCCATGGACTATAGCCCACCAGTCTCCTCTGTCCAAGGGATTTCCTAGGCAAGAATGTTACAGTGGGTTGCCATTTACTCCTCCAAGGGATTTTCTCAGCCCAGGAATCAACTCGGATCTCCTGTGTCTCCTGCATCAGTAGGTAGCTTCTTTACAACTGTGGTACCTGAGAAGCCCTTATATCACTGTTTCTACATTTTAAAAAAATCCTGTCTGAGAATAGTTTCAGTAGGACTCCTAAGGAAACTTTTCTTTGACATAAAAAATTTGAGTTGAAGAATATGAAAATTTGCATGAAACTATCTGTCTATACTCGTGTGTACACAAAATTATACTAGAAAGAATGGTACAGTGTAGTCCAGCTCACTTCTCCCCTATCCTGCCTCCAGTTAACTGGAATAGCTATTCGCCAACTGGAATAGCTATTCGCCAACTGGAATAGCTACTCTAAGCTATTTACCAGCTGCATCCTAGTTACCAATCTTAAAGATAGATTTTAGCCCTTAATCTACTTGACTAATCTTCAGTACTTGGTTTTATTGACTGGTCCCACTCCCACCCATACAACTCCTTTTTGAACAGAGCCCAATTCATGTGTTCCTGTAACACTCTGGTTTTCCTACTCTTCTCTGTCTGTCCTATCAGGAGATTTTCTTCCCATGATACTATCACTTCACCTTAGTTCAGTCACTCAGTCATGTCCAACTCTTTGCAACTCCTTGGGCCACAGCATGCCAGGATCCCTGTCCATCACCAACTCCCAGAGTTTACTCAACTCAACTCCCTGGAGTCAGTGATGCCATCCAACCATCTCATCGTCTGTTATCCCCTTCTCCTCCTGCCTTCAATCTTTCCTAACTTCAGGGTCTTTTCAATGAGTCACCTCTTCACATCAGGTGGCCAAGTATTGGAGTTTGGTCCAAAGTATGGTCATCTGAGTTAAATTCACCCATTCCAGTCCATTTTAGTTTGCTGATTCCTAGAATGTTGACGTTCGCTCTTGCCATTTCTTGTTGACCACTTCCAATTTACCTTGATTCATGGACCTGACATTCCAGGTTCCTATGCAATATTGTACAACATCAGACCTTGCTTCTATCACCAGTCACATCCACAACTGGGTGTTGTTTTTGCTTTGGCTCCATCTCTGCATTCTTTCTGGAGTTATTTCTCCACTGATCTCCAGTAGCATTTTGGGCACCTACCAACCTGGGGAGTTCGTCTTTCTGTGTCCTATCTTTTTGCCTTTTCATACTGTTCATGGGGTCCTCAAGGCAAGAATACTGAATTGGTTTGCCATTCTCTTCTCCAGTGGACCACATTTTGCCAGAACTATCCACCAAGACCCTTCCATCTTGGGTTGCCCTACATAGCGTGGCTTAGTTTCATTGAGTTAGACAAGGCTGTGGTCCATGTGATTGAATTGGTTATTTTTCTGCATTTGTGGTTTCAGTCTGTCTGCCCTCTGATGCCCTCTCTTAGTGCTTACCTTCTTACTGTGGTTTCTCTTATTTTGGATATGGGCTATCTCTTCACGGCTGCTCCAGGAAAGTGCAGCCACTGCTCCTTATTTTGGACTTGGGGTATCTCCTCATGGCCACCACTACTGATCTTGGACATAGGGTATCTTGTCTCGGCTGCTCGCTGCTCTGGAGCCAGGCAGCCATGGCTCGCATGATACTCTAGTCCTGATTCTGTATTGATTTCTCATAGAAATATATCTTCCCTTCTCTTTCTTCAAGTTAACTCACTTCTCATTTCCCCTGTTTTCCATCTCCTCTTTTAAGGTACTTTTTCTAAAAACTTTGTGTTCACTGATGTCAATAGTTTTGACTGGTGTAACTATATGCAGACTATAGTCTTAGAGAGAGTCCAATAACCAGTGGCCTTCTTCTCTATCTGGATTCTGATCATATAGAGAAAGAAGATAGAGACTTAGGTGGGTAGAAATGAAAACATCATATTTACATTTTTGAAATGACCAGTGTCTTTGAAAGTGAGCTATATATTTGGGAATGTTGAATGTCAGAAAATAACATAATACAATGGGGAGTTACCCACTCATTCATTGGCAATAGTGGATGACTGTGGTACGCTTTGTGGAAATATTATTTGTCTTCAAAGCATATCACATGACAAAGAACATTCCAGAGCACATGCTTTCTATAGATAGCATGACCCCACAAGATAAAGGAGAATGAAAGATGCTGAGTTTCTCATATTTGGTTTGTCCTTTCTGATAATCAGATGTAATATTCAAAAGCAGAGATATTACTTTGCTGACTAAGTTCCGTCTAGTTAAGGCTATGGTTTTTCCTGTGGTCATGTATGGATGTGAGAGTTGGACTGTGAAGAAGGCTGAGCACCGAAGAATTGATGCTTTTGAACTGTGGTGTTGGAGAAGATTCTTGAGAGTCCCTTGGACTGCAGGGAGATCCAACCAGTCCATTCTGAAGGAGATCAACCCTGGGATTTCTTTGGAAGGAATGATGCTAAAGCTGAAGCTCCAGTACTTTGGCCACCTCATGCGAAGAGTTGACTCATTGGAAAAGACTCTGATGCTGGGAGGGATTGGGGGCAGGAGGAGAAGGGGACGACAGAGGATGAGGTGGCTGGACGGCATCATGGACTCGATGGACATGAGTCTGAGTGAACTCCGGGAGATGGTGATGAACAGGGAGGCCTGGCGTGCTGTGATTCATGGGGTCTCAAAGAGTCGGACACGACTGAGCGACTGAACTGAACTGAACTGAACTGAGGAAAGATTATTCCAGAAACTATCTCCCAAAACTGAGAAAAAACACTTTCCCCCACTAAATTTAATGATAACTCTCAAATTCATATTTCTGATGTTATTCTCTATTTGAGTATATATATTCCACAAACTAAAGGATATATTTGACTCATGCCTCCTACAGAATCTTTAAATGCAACATGTTCAAAATTAAATTTACCATATTCTACCATTAACATACTTATTTTGTATCTCATCTCAATGAATAAAATATTCAGTTTTCTAAATATAGAAAAATGAGTCCTTTCCTTCATTTCCCATATCTACTTGGTCAATAAAATTTATCAGATCTACCTATCATCACTTGATTTGATCCAGTTTCTTCAATGTATTTTATCATTGACTTACTTTATCTTAATTTCTTATCTGTATATATCAAGGACATTTAAAAATTGTTTTCATCTCTGTCTGCATGCTAAGTTGCTCCACTTGTGTCTAATTCTTTACAACCCTAAGGACTGTAGCCCACTAGGATCCTCTGCCCATGAGTTTCTCCAGGCACAAATACTGGAGTGGGTTGCCATGCCCTTCTCCAGGGTGTCTTTTTGACCCAAAGATTGAACCCACATCTCTTATGTCTCCTACATTGGCAGGTTCTTTACCACTTGTGCCACCTGGGAAGCCTATCCCTGTCTAGCTATTCTAAAAAGCTTTCTCCGAACTGTACTCAAAGTGACATTTCCAAAATAAAAATATAATGCCTATTACTGGTATTGATAATGATAGCTTACTTTCACTCTGTAATTGCAATGTGTCTGACATAATCTGATATAGGTTATCTTATTGATTACACACACACACACACACACACACACACACACACACACAGTGGTATAGGTAACAATATTACCCCTACTTTAAAGGTGAAAAAGTTGTCCTTTATCAAAGGCTATATTCTATGTAGTAGAAATAGATGTCTTATTTAAGAGACTAGGCACTTAACCATTATTCTATGCTGCCTTATTTCAAAAGAACAACTAAGTAATCACTCTCTTGAATAATTGTAAAGTGTTTCCCCTTTGCCTTTAAAATAACATCAAAACGCTTGGCTCAAAAGACTTAGTGATCTTACTAATACTATCCATCCATCCAAACATCTCACAGTTCACTTTCATTATGGAACTGTGTTAAATGGCCTTCCCAGGTGGCGCCAGTGGTAAAGAACCCAGTAGGAGAAGACATAGAGGTATATGGGTTTGATCCCTGGGTCAGGAAGATCCTCTCGAGGAGGGCATGGCAAGCCACTCCAGTTTTCATGCCTGGAGAATCCCTTGGACAGAGGAGTGTGGCGGGCTACAGTCTACATGGTCTTAAAGAGTCAGACACAACTAAAGCAACTTAGTACATATGCACCATGTTAAATATTGCTTCTACGATTTTACTCATCCTATTCTCTCTACGTTGAAAATCCTTATACGACCCCATATGACTTCTCTGATTGAATAATATAGAAGATTCTTGAAATTCTTTGTAGCTAACTCTAATTTCTTTCACCTCTAACCAGGAGAAATGATTTATTTCCGATTCTATGATATGCATGCACCACATGTAGTAATGGATTGGATCATTATTGACTTTGAAACATATTGGAAGGTGATGCTTAGGTGCTACCACCCAACTCCCATCTCAAGCAGGCTCATATACTCACTCACTCTTTGGTATTCTCTTTTGTATCCTCCCTATGCCTTGTGACTTGTATAATAAAGTTTTAGCAACACTTCTCTGGTGGCTAAGATGGTAAAGGTTCTGTCTACAATGCGGGAGACCTGAGTTTGATCCCTGGGTCAGGAAGATCCCCTGGAGAAGGAAATGGCAATCCACTTCAGTACTATTGCCTGGAAAACACCATGGACAGAGGAGCCTGGTAGGTTACAGTTCATGGGGTCACAAAGAGTCGGACACGACTGAGCAACTGAACTGAACTGAACTGAACTGATCATCTTTTTATATCACATAGTATAACCTTCATTAAATTTTGTCCATCTATGGAAAAGTCTTATGGAAATGTTGTCTGCAATACTTGGCAGCCTAGAGAGTTTTTCTTACATGAATGTATTGTGATTATAATAAGTGTAATAAGATATAACTTGTTATTGATATAATTTTATTAAATTGATTATCTATTTTTAATTGAATTTTGTCCATTGAGATTTACCTACAAAAAAAAAGTTGAGGTTGAAAGACAAAGGTTCAGTTCAGTTCAGTTTTGTCGCTCAGTCATGTCCGACTCTTTGTGACCCCATGAATCACAGCACGTCAGGCCTCCCTGTCCATCACCAACTCCCGGAGTTCACTCAGACTCACGTCCATCGAGTCCGTGATGACGTCCAGCCATCTCATCTTCGGTCATCACCTTCTCCTCCTGCCCCAAATCCCTCCCAGCATCAGAGTCTCTTCCAATGAGTCAACTCTTCGCATGAGGTGGCCAAAGTACTGGAGTTTCAGCTTTAGCATCATTCCTTCCAAAGAAATCCCAGGGCTGATCTCCTTCACAATGGACTGGTTGGATCTCCTTGCAGTCCAAGGGACTCTCAAGAGTCTTCTCCAACGCCACAGTTCAAAAGCATCAATTCTTTGGTGCTCAGCCTTTTTCACAGTCCAACTCTCACATCCATACATGACCACAGGAAAAACCATGACCTTGACTAAATGGACCTTCGTTGGCAAAGTAATGTCTCTGCTTTTCAATAGGCTATCTAGGTTGATCATAACTTTTCTTCCAAGGAGTAAGCGTCTTTTAATTTCATGGCTGCAGTCACCATCTGCA
>SJYT01011368.1:38538-66850 GCA_006410635.1 Cephalophus harveyi
AAGTAGATGTTTTTCTGGAACTCTCTTGCTTTTTCCATGATCCAGCGGATGTTGGCAATTTGATCTCTGGTTCCTCTGCCTTTTCTAAAGCCAGCTTGAACATCAGGGAGTTCACGGTTCACGTATTGCTGAAGCCTGGCTTGGAGGATTTTGAGCATTACTTTACTAGCATGTGAGATGAGTGCAATTGTGTGGTAGTTGGAGCATTCTTTGGCATTGCCTTTCTTTGGAATTGGAATGAAGACTGACCTTTTCCAGTCCTGTGGCCACTGCTGAATTTTCCAAATTTGCTGGCATATTGAGTGCAGCACTTTCACAGCATCATCTTTCAGGATTTGAAACAGCTCAACTGGAATTCCACCACCTCCACTAGCTTTGTTTGTAGTGATGCTTTCTAAGGCCCACTTGACTTCACATTCCAGGATGTCCGGCTCTAGATGAGTGATCACACCATCGTGATTATCCAGGTCGTGAAGATCTTTTTTGTACAGTTCTTCTGTGTATTCTTGCCACCTCTTCTTAATATCTTCTGCTTCTGTTAGATTCAGACCATTTCTGTCTTTTATCGAGCCCATCTTTGCATGAATGTTCCCTTGATATCTCTAATTTTCTTAAAGAAATCTCTAGTTTTTCCCATTCTGTTCTTTTCCTCTATTTCTTTGAATTGATCACTGAGGAAGGCTTTCTTATCTCTTCTTGCTATCTCTGGAACTCTGCATTCAGATGCTTATATTTTTCCTTTTCTCCTTTGCTTTTCACCTTTCTTCTTTTCACAGCTATTTGTAAGGCCTCCTCAGGCAGCCATTTTGCTTTTTTGCATTTCCTTTCCATGGGGATGGTCTTGATCCCTGTCTCCTGAGTAGAAGACAATAAAAAAATGAGAGTATCTTCTTTAAAGTGTTTATATCTATGCATCCTTCATAGTCTAACTGAAGTGAATTTGACTTCTTTCATCCCTTTGCCTGGTTTCTTTTCTTAAGAAGACAAAGTATTATGACTGAGGAGGATGGAGATTTCAAGTTATATAGTGAAACATAAGGCAAAAAATTTGGATTGATTTGGGGTAGGCCTTGGCTATATAGTATTGAGAGTGTACATGTTGGGAAAATGGTTTTGAAGAGGTGAGGATGAAGTCCTTTAAAAAACAGAATAAATTACCATGAACACAGTTCTGTTTTCAAAATTTTATTTGTGTTCATCCTAGGCAGGGACGATATCTCCATTTATATCATTCTTATATATTTTTATGTCACTGATCTCGGCATATAGAATTTGCTTTAGTAAAATTTGACTGGTGAACTATTACTTACTACATTGATTATATGGTAAAATTTACTCTAACTTCTAGACAATCAACTTATAAATGAATTTTTAAAAGTGCCTTTATTGACTGTCCATATACTTGGTAGACAGAAACTAAAGAGTATGTGGAAAGAGTTATAAATCCATGCCATATTATGTAACAAAGAGACATTTCTTCAACAATAACAAAAAATGAATTAAAGAAATGATGACATGTAACATGAGAGTGTGAAGAAGTTATATTGTCTCAACTATTTAACTTAGAAAGTATCCCAAAATATGCTATGTAACTGAGATCTCAAGTGACGATAGAATATACCTATTTCAGAGGACTGTTAGTGACTATGGAATACTTATACACATTGATGACATCCTGTATTAAATTTATTCAGAGAAGAAGTATTTGGATAAATAAGCTATAGAATTTAAGGAAAAATTTACTACATTTCTTCATGTAGAAACACATAATTTCTAATTTCTCTTCTAGTAACTGGAAGTGTTTTGCAAGTCATCAGTGTGGAAGTATAAAGGAAGTCAGGAAAAGGAAAGAGTGGATCTCAATTTTTCTTATCTACAAATCTCTTGTTCAAAAGGAATGCCTATTAAGACAGGAAATCACAAAGATAGATCAAAGTTATCTACCTGTCTTTACTTCTTTTCCTTTTAGATAACTCAGCATTATTTCAAACTGGACTCCATCCTGGGATCCTCCTTTCAAGAAAACCTAGAAAAGTTTAAGTCATGAGCCACTTTTTATGTGATTTAACACAAATACTACCTATTTAATAGAATGTTTAAGACCTATTAGAAACAATTGATTGCATCATTTGCCCTGGCAAGGCAGAAAACAATAGCTTGCTATTTGGGACATAGGTTTAATAAGATGAGGGAAAATGATTAGGGGCCTCCAAAATGTCAAAATAGTTTAAGGAAGCTGGCCTGTGCATGTGCTATTTCCAAGACTAATGGTAATAATTATGGTATAAACTCACACTTAATAAAATGCAGCAATAAACTTTATGATAAAGAAAAAGAGAAATCTATTATCTTCCTGCTGAATGTGACACTGTAAACCAGGAAATATTTCAATCATTTCTTGAGGGTTGCTATTCACTGGGAATATATCCATTGTTTTCAATCTCCTTGAGTTAGATTAATATGTGTGATATCTTACACCAGAAGGCTTTTTGATTGTCATGAAGAGAGAGTCATTAGAATACAACCTTAATTCAGTGGTGACTAGTGACATTATTTTAGTCATTGATACCAACTTTTATTGACAGAATAGCAACCTATTCTTATTCACAATCTGTCAACTTCTTCTGAAGTCATTAAACTTAAGCTCTGTATGACATAATATTAGAGGTACTGAACTTCAGCAATTTTGTGTGAACATGGTTGACAATTATAATGGTCACAGGAAGTTCAGACAAGTAGAGTGAAAAAATTAGTTTCACTATATAACAGTATACTCCACACCCAGGTTTTATTGTTGATGGTTTAGATACACATCATGTCAATATTTAAAGGTCTTTTGCCATCTAGAAATATTATAGAAATACTTATCCAAAATCCCTCAAAGACTGGAGAATGACTTCCTATGTTTATTATATTTTTTAAAGACTATTAACTCAAGGGGGAAAAAAACTGAAGTGACAATTGCATAAGTCTACAAACAGCTTTTTACTTCTCAGAGGTAAGTACTCTATAATTATACAGTTGTGAGAATTTTGCAATATCATTGTCATAGCTATAGAAATGAAAACACAACAACCCAAAACCTGTGGGACACTAGAAAAGAAGTGCTAAGGGGAAAGTTCATAGTAACACAGGCATACCTCAAGAAACAAGAAAAAAGTAAAATAAATAACCTAACTCTACACCTAAAGCAACTAGAAAAGGAAGAAATGGAGAACCCAAGGGTTAGTAGAAGGAAAGAAATCGTAGAAATTAGGGCAGAGATAAATGCAAAAGAAACAAAAGAGACCATAGCAAAAATCAACAAAGCCAAAAGCTGGTTCTTTGAAAGGATAAATAAAATTGACAAACTATTAACCAGACTCATCAAGAAACAAAGGGAGAAAAATCAAATCAACAAAATTAGAAATGAAAATGGAGGGATCACAACAGACAACACAGAAATAAAAAGGGTCATAAGAGACTATATAAAGTAAAATAAAAATAATAATAGAAAAAGAAATAATGGTAGAATACCTCCCTCATTTGGTGAAAAGCATAAATTAGATCCAAAAAGCACAGCAAAATTCAGATGGATGAACTTAAAGAAAATCATAGGTAGACACATCACAATCAAACTGCTTAAAGCCAAAAGATAAAGAAAAAACTTAAAAGCAAACAAAAAAAATTGCCAAACATCATATAGGTGAAGAAAAATTCATATGACAGCATTCAGGTCAGAAAATAGTGGAACACTTTAAAATAACTAATTATTGGTTCAGATGGCTTCTAAAATCTTTTCTGTGAATTGCAAATCAAATATGGTGTTTGGATATAACTGGATTAGCAACTGTACACACACAAAAAAGGAGATACTGAATAATCCACTAAAGCTTACTACCTTCTCGTCCTGAAGATTAGAGAGAGAAAGGAAAGGCCTTGCTATTTATTCTTTAGAGCAATGATTCTCAAAGTGTAGTCCAATGCCCCTGGGGTAGCCAAGACTTCCAAGAGAATTTCACAAGTGCAAAGCTTTTCACAATAAATTCTAAGACATTATTTACCTAGGTTGACATTTATTTGATAGTGGAAAACCAACAGTGGGTAAAACTGTTGCCCTCTTAACATGAACCAAGGCAGTGGCACCAAACTGTATCAGAAAACACTATATTCTTTCCCACTATACTCAGAGAATAGAAGGAAAAGAAAGCAAGTTTTATTTTAAACATCTTTGATGAAGTAATAAAAATTATTGGGTTTTAAAAATCTCAAAAAACCAAAAAATATTCCACCAGATTTTGTACTAGTTTATAATTTATGAGTATTAGTCCCTCAGTAGTGAAGAAACAGTTATCATTACACTATCTAGAGTTCTCATACCACTTACACAGCTGGATTATCCTTTCTTCATCTCTCCACATATATGTATAACTAAAATATTTCCATTTTTATTGCAGATATAATATGATATTTAATAAACTAATTATATGTAGTCACATACTGAACTTTTAACTAGATTAGCATAAACATTACTTTATAGTTGAGTGTGAACATTGTAGTTCAACAATATACATTCAGATGCCAGCTCTTGAACTTCCTAGCTGTGTGATCTTGGAAATGTTGACTAACAAGTTTAAGTTGTTTCCTCAACTACAAAATGGGAATAATTTACAAATATATTATTTGTAATAATAGTAGTATATTTCATGATATATTAAGTAAACTCATGTAGTCCAATGCCCCTGGGGTAGCCAAGACTTCCAAGAGAATTTCACAAGTGCAAAGCTTTTCACAATAAATTCTAAGACATTATTTACCTAGGTTGACATTTATTTGATAGTGGAAAACCAACAGTGGGTAAAACTGTTGCCCTCTTAACATGAACCAAGGCAGTGGCACCAAACTGTATCAGAAAACACTATATTCTTTCCCACTATACTCAGAGAATAGAAGGAAAAGAAAGCAAGTTTTATTTTAAACATCTTTGATGAAGTAATAAAAATTATTGGGTTTTAAAAATCTCAAAAAAACAAAAAAATATTCCACCAGATTTTGTACTAGTTTATAATTTATGAGTATTAGTCCCTCAGTAGTGAAGAAACAGTTATCATTACACTATCTAGAGTTCTCATACCACTTACACAGCTGGATTATCCTTTCTTCATCTCTCCACATATATGTATAACTAAAATATTTCCATTTTTATTGCAGATATAATATGATATTTAATAAACTAATTATATGTAGTCACATACTGAACTTTTAACTAGATTAGCATAAACATTACTTTATAGTTGAGTGTGAACATTGTAGTTCAACAATATACATTCAGATGCCAGCTCTTGAACTTCCTAGCTGTGTGATCTTGGAAATGTTGACTAACAAGTTTAAGTTGTTTCCTCAACTACAAAATGGGAATAATTTACAAATATATTATTTGTAATAATAGTAGTATATTTCATGATATATTAAGTAAACTCTTTGCGTGTCCCAGAGCGACTATTCAATATGTTTTACTTTGCTGCTGCTGATAGTGATGGTGATCCTATCATATGTTGTATGTTTACCCTTTGGTATTTCAACATCAAGGCTAAGAAATCTATTAAATTACATAGGTTGAGCTGAGCACATTTAGAAATTTAGATTTGGTTTTCAGAGTTTTGAGGAATGTAAGTTCTCTTTAGTTAAAATTAATCATTCACAAATAAGTGAGCTACCTGTATTTATCTGGATCATTACAGGCTTTTGAGTCTCTCTCCTTCCGAAGTCTTCTGTATTTAAACATTCTGCTTCTTCTACACTGTGATGTTGAGGCATTTTATGTTACAGTTTCAGAGTGGAATGGCATATATGGAATATCTAGATTTCAATTCTAATTCTTCAAATGAATAGCTGGATTTTTATTCTACAAGTTATTGAGTCTTGTTAATCCTCCTTTTCTTTCCAAATGTAGATAGTAAACTTTGAAGAATTATTTTTAAATGTTTACATAGATCCTGCATTCTGAGAGATTTGGGTTTGAACATACACTCCACTATTTCTTGACAGTATGATAATGGGTAAACTAATTGAGCTCTGTAATCATCAGTAAATTGAAGTGTAAATTTAACTCTGTAAATAGAAATGGTATATGTAGCTACTTGGGGCTTCCCTGGTGGCTCAGTTTGTAAAGAATCCACTTGCAATGCAGGACACTTGGTTTCAATTCCTGGGTTGGGAAGATCCCCTGGAGGACAGCATGGCAACCCACTCCATTATTCTTGCCTGGAGAATTCCATGGACAGAGGAGCCTGGCGGGCTACAGTCCATGGGGTTGCAAAGACTCGGACAGGACTGAGTGACTAAGAACATCCAGGTAGCTACTTTATTACTTCATAAGAGTTTTTTGATAAATAAAACACTCAAAACAATTTACAAATTGGCCTCATAGAGATGTATGCTCAATAAATATGTATTACAAATAAGTAACAGAAAACTCTTCGCAAAGTACTAATCAATTTTCTTCTTTTCTTTTCCCACTTGAAACATAAATATATGCTTTGAGAATGCTTAAATCTAGATTAATGAAATCAAATCCTCCAAGAGTCAAGGTATTCCTAGGAGACCTCTAAATTAGGTCCACAGACAGTTAATGACTGTACTTGTATGTGAAGACAGCCCTCAATAGAAACACTGGTCAATACATGTATTAGAATTGATTTTCTTTGGATGTTGTGAGTTTTCCCTATGAAAAGATACTTTTTTCTATAGGTATTATTTCTGCCAAATGAAATCCAATAGCGTTGTTTCTCCTTTTTAACCATTATACACATACTTATGACAAATGAATGGAGCATGTATGTCCTTTCTTCTTTTTTGGAGGGGAAGTGTTGTTAATGAGGCATTTCACGGGTTGCCAAGTTGATTTCCTATCACTGGTATTAGTAAACTTTAGAGCAAAACATACAGGTTTAAATGCTTTTCTCTATATACCTGTATGGTCAGAAGAGTATTTTAATTGCACATATCAATTTGTCAATTAAGGAGTGAAGGCTATATTCAAACTAGTTTAATACATTAAAAACAGTCTCAATGTCACTCAGCACATCAGAGTTACCCATTACAGGAATCATCGACCTCCCTCTGCAATAAGCATCTCGAGGTCCCATGCTGTTGATATTGACTCAGGAGAAATAAATTTGTCTTTTCCAGTTGTCCCTGCAGCTTCTCTAAAACTGTCAGTAAGGCTTCTGAGAGACCATAATAGGTTGCAAGCCTGACTTCTCAAAACAATTTCAGTGAGTTTTAATTTGCTCAAACTAATATGTTCATTTTGGGGTAGGGAATCAAACTTCTAATGCCAATTAATTTATTGCCTAATTTCAACTGTGTGATTTCAAATTGATATTGCTTGTCATTTCTCTCTACTGAGAGAAGAAACAAATTATACAAGTACTTTAGATAATTCTATTATTACATTAAATGAAATGAATGCACAATTAGTGCTTTAGCATTGTAATTTCATATTATTAGAGGTATGATACAGTTTCTTGGAATCTCAAAGTAATACTTAATTTGAAATAAAAGTTATAACTTTGCAATGATAGGTAAATTTCTAAACCCTTTGGACTGTGACACAGCTATTCTTCTGTAGATGTTTCTAAATTTCCCCTCCCATCAAACAAAATACAGTAGCCTTCATCTACAGGGTTCTGGTCATCTTTCTATTTGCTTTGGAATTCATTCTGAATCCTTTCCTGTCCATCTCTGTATTGCAGAAAATTATATGATTATAAATCATAAACTCTTGCCTACTTGCTTTTAAGGTGATTCAGTCAATGAGAGTCTTCAGCAAAACACAAAGTTGGGAGATGGGGCAAGATGGTATATTTTTCATCTTTTTCTTGGAGCAGCTGTATCTTCACTAGACAGCTCTTAACTTCTGTGATCTCAGCTCTAACCAAAAGGAGCTAGTACTTTTCTAGTTTCCACCTGTTTGACAGGAGCTCCTGATACCTAGTTACATAATTTACTCTTTGTCCCTCTAGCCCTAGAGAAGAACATTCCTTGCTATTTCATCTTTTAGTTATTCATTGTCCTAAGTCTAGAGTAAGTATATTTTCTGACTGAATCTTAGCTAATACACTTAAGTTAAAAAATAAAATAGCTGGCCTCTACCTACAAGAAGCTATATTCTTTCCTTCTGAAATCTTCTGGAATTTAGTCAAAATAGATTAATTACATTAAGGAACTTGCCAGAACATTTTCCAGGAGAAGAAAGATCTAAAAGTATATTTTATTGGTTATATCAGTTCAGTTCAGTTCAGTTCAGTTCAGTCGCTCAGTCCTGTCCGATTCTTTGAGACCCCATGAATCACAGCACACCAGGCCTCCCTGTCCATCACCAACTCCCAGAGTTCATTCAGACTCAAATCCATCAAGTCAGTGATGCCATCCAGCCATCTCATCCTCTGTTGTCCCCTTCTCCTCCTGCCCCAAATCCCTCCCAGCATCAGAGTCTTTTCCAATGAGTCAATACTTCACATGAGGTGGCCAAAGTACTGGAGTTTCAGCTTTAGCATCATTCCTTCCAAAGAAATCCCAGGGCTGATCTCCTTCAGAATGGACTGGTTGGATCTCCTTGCAGTCCAAGGGACTCTCAAGAGTCTTCTCCAACACCACAGTTCAAAAGCATCAATTCTTTGGTGCTCAGCCTTCTTCACAGTCCAACTCTCACATCCATACATGACCACAGGAAAAACCATAGCCTTGACTAGCCGGACCTTAGTCGGCAAAGTAATATCCCTGCTTTTGAATATGCTATCTAGGTTGGTCATAACTTTTCTTCCAAGGAGTAAGTCTCTTTTAATTTCATGGCTGCAGTCACCATCTGCAGTGAATTTGGAGCCCCTCCCCCCAAAAAAATTAAGTCTGACACTGTTTCCCCATCTATTTCCCATGAAGTGATAGGACCAGACGCCATGATCTTCATTTTCTGAATGTTGAGCTTTAAGCCAACTTTTTCACTCTCCTCTTTCAATTTCTTCAAGAATCTTTTTAGTTCCTCTTCACTTTCTGCCATAAGGGTGGTGTCATCTGCATATCTGAGGTTTTTCATGTTTCTCCCAGCAATCTTGATTCCAGCTTGTGTTTCTTCCAGTCCAGCATTCCAAAGAATAGCAAGAAGAGATAAGAAAGCCTTCTTCAGTGATCAATGCAAAGAAATAGAGGAATAGAACAGAATGGGAAAGACTAGAGATCTCTTCAAGAAAATTAGAGATACCAAGGGAACATTTCATGCAAAGATGGGCTCAATAAAAGACAGAAATTGTATGGACCTAACAGAAGCAGAAGATATTAAGAAGAGGTGGCAAGAATACACAGGAGAACTGTACAAAAAAGATCTTAATGACCTGAATAATCACGATGGTGTGATCACTCACCTACAGCCAGACATCCTGGAATGTGAAGTCAAGTGGGCCTTAGAAAGCATCACTATGAACAAAGCTAGTGGAGGTGATGGAATTCCAGTTGAGCTATTTCAAATCCTGAAAGATGATGCTGTGAAAGGGCTGCACTCAACATGCCAGCAAATTTGGAAAACTCAGCAGTGGCCTCAGGACTGGAAAAGGTCAGTCTTCATTCCAATCCCAAAGAAAGGCAATGCCAAAGAATGCTCCAACTACCACACAATTGCACTCATCTCACACGTTAGTAAAGAAATGCTCAAAATTCTCCAAGCCAGGCTTCAGCAATACATGAACCATGAACTTCCTGATGCAAGCAGATTTTAGAAAAGGCAGAGGAGCCAGACATCAAATTGCCAACATCTGATAGATCATGGAAAAAGCAAGAGAGTCCCAGAAAAACATCTATTTCTGCTTATTGACTATGCCAAAGCCTTTGACTGTGTGGATCACAATAAACTGTGGAAAATTCTGAGAGATGGGAATACCAGACCACCGACCTGCCTCTTGAGAAATCTATATGCAGGTCAGTAAGCAACAGTTAGAACTGGACATGGAACAACAGGCTGGTTCCAAATAGGAAAAGGAGTACATTAATGCTACGTATTGTCACCCTGCTTATTTAACTTATATGCAGAGTACATCATGAGAAACTCTGGACGGGAAGAAACACAAACTGGAATCAAGATTGGTTATATCATTTACACCTAAATTATATGGAAATACTGCATATCATTAGGCTAACTAATGTACAAAGGAGTAAAATAATCTTATGATTATCATGATTCCAAACAAAGAGCATTTTTTTAAATTCAAATTCAGCATGTGTATGTGTGTTAGTTGCTCAGTTGTGTTCACCTCTTTGCCACCCCATGGACTGTAGCCCACCAGACTGCTTTCTCCATGGAATTCTCCAGGCAAGAATACTGGTGTGGGTTGCCATGTCCTTCTCCAGGAGATTTTCCCAATCCAGGATTGAATCCAGGTCTCCTGCCTTGAAGGCAGATTTTTTACCATCTGAGTCGCCAGGGAAGACTTCAAACTCAGTACCCATTCTTAACTGAAAACACACACACACACACACACATACATATACCCACACAGACACTTGTGAAAATCTTAAGACATTATAAATTTTAAAGTATTAGGAATATTAGGGCTCAAGTAATAGAAAAAATACTTCTAATGGTAAAATAAAGTATTTCTATTGAAATCAAAAGAAACATAAAATCACCTGCTGCTATATGATCATGTAATTTTGTTTTTAATCCATCCAATATGACTTTAAACAGAAATAAGAGCTTTAGTAATGAATAGACTAAAGAGAAAAATTTGACCATCTGCTTTGAAAACCTAAAAAATACTAGGAAAAAATCAACCAAAAGAATAGGAATAATCAGTTAATTAAAGTCAAGAAAAATATATATAAAATTATATAACACACGTTCTTATAATAAGCAGTCAGAAACATAAGAAGAATTAATTCATAAGGACACAGAATGTAAATTTTAGAGCCATTCTAACAAAACATATGCAAGACTGGTGTGTATGTATGTGTGATTAAATGAGAATATAGTATATTCTGAATGCATAATATTGCATGTTAATTATTCCTAAATGTGCCCTAATAACTACTAAATATATTTGAGTCATAATAAGTAAAACAATATGATACATATAGATTGAATGGAATCTCAGTTAAAGAACTTAGAGTCCATGATTTTGACTTTTGTTAAAAAGATTTTTCAGAATAACTTGGAGGAGGTAAATATTTAACAATATTACCTAACAGAAGCAGAAGATATAAAGAAGAGGTGGGAAGAATACACAGATGATCTATGCAGAAAAGATCTTAATGAGCCAGATAACTACAATAGTGTGATCACTCACCTAGAGCCAGATATCCTGGAATGTGAAGTCAAGTGGATCTTAGGAAGCATTACTATGAACAAAGCTAGTGGGGATGATGGAATCCCAGTTGAGCTATTTCAAATTCTGGAAGATGATGCTGTGAAAGTGTTGCACTCAATATGCCAGCAAATATGGAAAGCTCAGCAGTGGCCACAAGATTGGAAAATGTCAGTTTTCATTCCAATCCCAAAGAAAGGCAGTGCCAAAGAATGTTCAAACTACTGCACGATTTCACTCATCTCATTCAGTAGCAAAGTAATGTCCAAAATTCTCTAGGCCAGGCTTCAACAGTACATGAATCGTGAACTTACAGATGTTCAAGCTGGATTTTGAAAAGGCAGAGGAACCAGAGATCAAATTACCAACATCAGCTGGATCATTAAGAAAGCAAGAGAGTTCCAGAAAACGCATCTACTTCTGCTTTATTGACTACGTCAAAGCCTTTGACTATGTAGATCACAACAAACTATGGACAATTCTGAAAGAGATAGGAATACCAGATCACCTGACCTACCTCCTGAGAAATCTGTATTCAGGTCAAGATGCAACAGTTAGAACTGGACATGGAACAATAGACTGCTACCAAATTGGGAAAGGAGTATGTCAGGGCAGTATATTGTCACCCTGTTAATTTAACTTATATGCAGAGTACATCATGCGACATGCTGGGTTGTATGAAGCACAAGCTGGGATCAAGATTGCCGGGAGAAATATCAATAACCTCAGATATGCAGATGACACCACCCTTACTGAAGAAAGTGAAGAAGAACTTAAAAAGCCTCTTGATGAAGGTAAAAGAGGAAAGTGAAGAAGTTGGCTTAAAATTTAATATTCAGAAAACTAAGATCATGGAATCCAGTTCCATCACTTCATGCCAAATAGATGGGGAAATAATGGAAACAGTGAGGGACTTTATTTATTTATTTATTTTGCTCCCAAATCACTGCAGATGGTGAGTGCAGCCATGAAATTAAAAAATGCTTGCTCCTTGGAAGAAAAACTATAACCAACCCAGACAACATATTAAAAAGCAGAGACATTACTTTGCCAACAAAAGTCAGTCTAGTCAAAGCTATGGTTTTTCTAGTAGTCATATATGGATGTGAGAGTTGGACTATAAAGAAAGCTGAGTGCTGAAGAATTGATGCTTTTGAACTATGGTGTTGGAGAAGACACTTGAGAGTCCCTTGGATTGCAAGGAGATCCCACAAGTCAATCCCAAAAGAAATCAGTCCTGAATATTCACTGGAAGGACTGATGCTGAAGCTGAAACTCCAGTACTTTGGCCACCTGATGCAAAGAACTGACTCATTGGAAAAAAAGCTGATGCTTGGAAAGATTGAAGGTGGGAGGAGAAGGCAATGACAGAGGATGAGATGGTTGGACAGACATGAGTTTGAGGAAGCTCCAGGAGTCGGTGGTGGACAGGGAAGCCTGGCGTGTTGCGGTCCATGGGGTCGCAAAGAGTCAGACACGACTGAACGACTGAACTGAGTTGAACCATTATCTTATTTAATACAAAAGCTATCTTAAGTTTCTACCTTCAGAGTTTTCTTTTTAAAGGTTATATTTCCTTTTGGGTAATCTCTTT
Organism: Cephalophus harveyi; assembly: GCA_006410635.1. Classification (NCBI taxonomy): domain Eukaryota; kingdom Metazoa; phylum Chordata; class Mammalia; order Artiodactyla; family Bovidae; genus Cephalophus; species Cephalophus harveyi. The sequence continues at coordinate 51,466 of SJYT01011368.1, forward strand.
AGTTTTAAATTTTCATCTAGAGCTTCCCTGATGGATCAGCTGGTAAAGAAATCCACCTACAATTCAGGAACTTAGAGACCTGGGTTCAATCCCTGGGTCAGAAAGATCCCCTGGAGTAGGAAACAGCAACCCACTCCAGTATTCCTTTCTGAGAAATTCCATGGACAGAGGAGCCTGGTGGGCTCAGTCCATGGGGTCACAAAGAGTCAGACACAACTGAGCACACACACACATCATCTCTAAGAATAAGGCCACCAAATCATTCTCTTTATTCCTTTCTTTTTCCTGATAATGAAATGCATATTTCTAAATAAAGCAAGTCCCGAACTACGCTCAGTCTTTTTACCCACTTCATCAAGTTGTGGTCTCATTTTCACTGAAGACCATCTAGCTGCCTGTTCTACTTCTGTCTCCTCCATAGTTTTGAAAACAAAAAATGAGAAAACTTAAATAATCAGTTAACACTCACAAAAACGATATGGTGTGGAATATGAAGATGTCACTTTTTCTATATGATTCTACCTCCCAATGCTTGAGTGATAAAAAGATAAATAGCTCATTCTGCTCTGTTAGGAGGGACAGACTTCTCAGTAATAACACTGTAACCATGGATACTAAAACCACCTCTTAGTCTTCAGGTGCTAATTATGTTGAATACTACTCTTTCTAAAATACTTGTTAATTTATACACTCTTCAAGGTAACTTATCTAAATAGTTTTTTTTTTAATGTAAATCTAAAAAGAGGCAAATTGTATATCCTCCCCAAAGCCAATGTGCAAGCATAAATGATCATTTTCATCCTAATGATGAATTTTATTATGAAACAGCTATTTAAGTAGTTATTTACATATAATTCATACACTGAAGTACTACATTAACATAAATTTTAATGTAAAGTATAGAATATGGCTTGCTATCAGTATTTAAAAAATAGATAATGTAATTTCTTACAAGATTTCAGAATGCATACTTCATTTAAAAACTACATTTTTTTTTTTTTTTTACTTTATTTTACTTTACAATGCTGTATTGGTTTTGCCATACATCAACATGAATCTGCCATGGGTGTACACGTGTTCCCAATCCTGAACCCTGCTCCCACCTCCCTCCCTATACCATCTCTCTGGGTCATCCCAGGGCACCAGCCCCAAGCATCCTGTATCCTGCATCGAACCTAGACTGGCGGTTTGTTTATTATATGATATTATACATGTTTCAATGCCATTCTCCAAAATCATCCCACCCTCTCCCTCTCTCATAGAGTCCAAAAGACTACATTCTGTAGAGACATATTATTTTTAGAATCCTTGCAAACTTTTAAATTTTGAAGAATGCCACCTCATTTGGTAGGCACATTAGAACTTCTATTTAGAGGTAGGATGAGGTAACAAGCAAAAGACTCAAATATAACATGAGCAATAGATATATTTGTAAGAAATTCAGATCAGTTGTCTCAGGGGCAAAATATTCAGCAGAGCTTTTGGTGAAGACAAGGAATTTCAAGTATATGGTTACTTTGGCACTCACGGCATTTACCTTATTTGGGAATTCCAAGGAGTCAGAGTGAAAACAGAAGCATATAATGTTGGAAAAACAGCATGGGGAATTAAGAAAAGGGATCTAAGCCTGCCAGAGTAAGGGATCAGAAAATATCAAGATTTCAGTTGAAAACTCCGGAAGCCAACTGATAACCTAAAGAATTCCATGGACAAGGGAGCCTGGTGGGCTACAGTCCATGGGTTTGCAGAGTTGGACACGACTGAGGAATTAACATATAGCAGAAGTAAACTAAGTCTCACCAAAGATGAAACCCAGGATTTCCCAAGCAAGAATACTGGAGTGTGTTGCCATTTCCTTTTCCAGGGAATTTTCCTGACCTAGGGATGGAACCTGTGTCTCTACAGGCAGATTTTTTACTGTCTGAGCTACCATGGAAGCCCAAGATGAAATCCAGTTTTAGCATATCATGTGCATGAGCCACACAGAAAGCCCAGTGCAACACATCCCTAATTAAATTAAGGTGATCAGTCATCAATGAATCAGTTTAGTAACAGATGTGGCGAACATAGTTTTCCAAAAAGATAACATTAACTTGAGTGCAAATAATATGTGTGTGTGTGCTCAGTCATGTCTGACTCTTTGCAATCCCAGGAACTGTAACCTGCCAGGCTCATCTGTCTATGGGATTGCCCAGGCAAGAATACTAGAGTGGGTTTTCATTTCCTCCTCTAGAGAAGCTTCCTGACACAGGGATCAAACCCACATGTCTTATATCTCCTGCATTGGCAAGAGGATTCTTTACCACTAGCACCATCTGGGAAGCTGATATACAACCAATCAAATATTATTAGGTATGCTCCAAAGGAGATAAGGAGATGGCAGCATCTTGAAATCTACTTTATATCTTTAGTGGGGACATCTTAGCTAAAGAAAGAACAAATGCAAACATGCTAACAACAGACCTCCTAGCTATTTAAGTAAGAGAATTCTTAAATGTTGAGTACTATTAATAGAAAGTAGTTGGTCTATGTAGGTTCTCTATGGTAAATCATACTGAAATTTGTGAATGTATGGCTAAGCTTGTTTTAGAATGTCAGGTAAACTATATAATTTAAAATGTAAATATATTTTATAAATTAATTGACTCACTCTATTCAAGCAATAGGGCTTCCCTGGTGGTTCAGAGGTTAAAGCGTCTGCCTCCAAAGCAGGAGACCCGGGTTTGATCCCTGGGTCAGGAAGATCCCCTGGAGAAGGAAATGGCAATCCACTCCAGTATTCTTGCCTGGAGAATCCCATGGACAGAGAAGCCTAGTAGGTTACAGTCCACGGGGTCGCAAAGAGTTGGACACGACTGAGCGACTTCACCTCACCTTCACCTCATTCAAGCAATACACCATCTGCACTGCTCATTTTCAGCTTTCTGGTTAAATCTAGAGCAGAATGAATTCTGTAGTGGGAAAAGAAGGAATTTTCACTACTCTGTTTTATCCCAGAGATAATACCTGATAGATATATCAGTGAAGGAGTCCCAGAGACATTTCTAGCTATCATTTCTATGCAAAAGGATTAATTGTATTCATTGACCAAAAGATCAGCAGCTGCTATCATGCCACCATATTGAAAAGTATCTTAAATCATATGATCAGAGGTTAGTCTTTTTTAATCATAAGATTGGGAATTCAGGACATGGGTTAAAATTAATTTAGTCAAATCATCTAATTTTATAAGTGTAAAACTATTCCAAGAAATGTGAGATTTGATCAATATCTTGTAACTATTTTCAGATAAACCAGTATCTAAAATGACATTTCTAAATTTTTATCCAAAATATTTTAAAACACCATGTTTCTCAGTGACACAATTTTTACAAAAGTCCATCTAATTAAAAGCAATAATGAACATATTTGTGTTCTATCTTACAATGGACTGTAAGAAATCAATAAGTTATATTTGTTCCCTACACACATTTTTTGAGCTCTTGAGAAAAACTGCATGATATCAAAATCAATTCCTGAAATGAAAGATACTTGACTTTTTTTTTTTTTTTTTTTTTTTTTTGCAATTTGGTGAAACTTTGTAGTTGAGATTTTCCTGAACCTCTTCAAGGGTACAACATTTTGAAGTGAAATGCTCCAACATTTATTTGATATGCTCTGTACACAGGTAGAGACATGAAGATATTCTCTGCAAAATAATCTTTTAAAATGTTTGTTCTTTTTTTTTAATGCTTATTCTTTTAATATATACCATATATAGACAGTGACTATAAAATCTGGAGACATATAGAATATATTTTTGTCTTGTAAATAATATCAATAATATTAAATTTGTATATAGAGCTATACTTTGAAATGTTATAGCCAATAGTTAACTTTCCACCCAGTATCACAAGCCCAAACCTAGGAGTGATTCTTGACTTCCTCCTTTTGTTTACCCCTATAATAAACAGCAGGATTTTCTCTTTATTTTACCTAATAAATATCTTCAGCTTGTCTATTTTTTAATCTCCTCTACCACCATATTAGTCCAAATTTTTAAAAAAATTCTATTTGGGCACAGGGGATGACTGAGGCCAAGCCTGGCGCCATCATAAGGGCTCCCCATTTGCCTCACATAATGACCTTTTCTCTGCCTTTTGTCATATTTTACAGGGTGGTGGTGGTATTGCTATCAAACTTACAGGACTTTTTTATGATTTATATTGACTCTGAAGCATGGGTCCAGTAATAAAGTTAGGATACGCCTTTGCCTTTGGTGTAGCTAAAATAAAAATAATGTTTCTTTTCCATCCCTGAATAAAACCAAAAACACAAAGATATACGGTCTTCATTCTATCACAAAAATTAAATTCAAATTGATTTCATGTTTGCATGGATAAAAAATAAAAATGTCATCCTTGGGCTCCATCAATTTATGGCTGCATCTCTAAGCCTCACACATAACTAATCTAATAGGTGCTCCTTCATGTGACTATTTGTTTGGAAAAATTTTATTAGGTCCTTACCAAGGTATATTCTATGTCCCCTGTAAGCATTTTCAGCTATTTCTTCTTTTCTTCCATAAAGGTATTTTAAGAACCATCTTCCTCCTCTATAATCCTCTATAAATGCACACATTGATATGCATTATAAATTTAATGTCTAAAATGAAATACAGCAGTCAAGATGTGGAATAGCCAGGTTGGAATATGCCTAGAATTGACTTCATGCCAGAACAGCCATTAAAAATCTCTTCAGCAGTATTCTTATAGTTACTCTAAATCTCCTTATATTTTTCCCTCTGAGGTAAAATGTATATATACTGAAATACTCACAGATTAAATGAGTTTTGATACAGTCATACATTCAAACATTCACTACTTTGTTCAAGACTGAACATTTCCTTCACTTCAGAATGACCCTCCTCAGTTCTCTTCAAGCAAATTCCCACTCCACATAGGGTAAAAAATTCATACTTCTATTCCCATTTATTAGTCTGTTTTTTTCTGTTTAAAAAAAATTGTGCAAACCAAAAAATATAATACGCAATTGTGTCTGGCTGGAAATACAGGAGACATGGGTTCCATCCCTGGGTTGGGAAGATCCACTGGGCAAGGAACTAGCAACCCATTCTGGTATTCTTTCTTGGGAAATCCCATGGACTGTTGAGCCTGGTGGGCCCCAGTAAATGGAGTCCCATAGTCAGACACAACTGAGCACATGTACATATCTTTATTCAACATAATCTTTCTGTGATTAATATATATCATTGTATGTATTTATTTTTGTTTGAGTTTATATTGCTGTGGTATTATGCCATGGCTGAAGCACACCAACATTTCTTTTTGTTTTTTATTCACTTGTTAATGGATATTTGAGCTATTTCCATGTTTAGCTTCTGAGTAAATCTGCTTTGAACATATCTATACAAGTGGCTTGCTTGGTTATTTTATTTTTAGTTTCTTTTTTTGCTTTTAGACATAACTAACGTTGAAAGCCAGTCTCAGAGTTAATGCTTACTTAGCTTTGAGGAAAACTGACAAATAGTTGTAAAAAGGAGTAACATCATTTCATTTGTCCACTAGCAGTGTATAGGTGTTTTGATTGCTTCACATTTCACCAATGATTGATGTCAATCTGCTTCATATTAACCACTTTTTTTGTGTGTGACTTGGTAACACATTGTGATTGTAAAATGCATTTTCTGAATGCAAATAAACTGAGCATCTTTTGCCCATATTTATAATATTTATTTTGGCTTCTGACTATGTATTGATGTTCTTGAAATATTTTAGATATGAATCTGTATTCTGAGTTGAATTGTGTGAATTATGTATTCATGTGTCATGGTTATTTTTCTACTATAACTTTTTTAACTCAGTTTGCCTTTTCTGTAAAGTCAAAATGTACATATTTATACTCATTTTTCACTGTTTTCTTCTATTCTTATACTAGTTTGCATTCTGGCTTACTTATGTTTTCTCATGTTGGATTCAGTCTTTTATTGAGCCCTTCAAGTGAAATCTTCATTTTATATCATATTTTTTCTAGCATTTCAATTTTATTCTATTTTAAACTTCTTTCAGCTAAACACTTTCACAAGTTTATTGAGATTTTCCATGTTTATAATAAATCCTTTAATATCTTTATCAACTACTTTAAAGTACCTCTCTGATACAGATGATAAGGCATCTGTATCAGTTCTGGGACTGCCTCTACTAATTTCTTCTTTCTTGACCATGGATTCTCTTTTCATGCTTTATTAGATGTTGTGTAAATGTTCTATTGTTAGACTGGAAAAATTATAGAGTTTTCAGTTAATAATGTTTATGCCTACTAAAGGCATGTCTTCTCTTTATGGCTCCATGTTTGTAGTACTAAGTCAATCTAGTCTCTAGTTGAGATGAATCAGCTTTTTGGCATATTTAGTTTGGATACATTTCATTATTAAGTTCAAATATTCTGAAGGCAAAATTGTAACATTTTTTTTAGATCTCGAGATGCAAACGTGAACAATATTCTGGAGATGTTTTCTTTTTCAATTAACGACTCAGCCTTCAACTTTTTTAACTGTGGGATATTTCTCTGTTTTTTAGCTTGACTATCAGTTTTCCGAATTTCTGCAAAATTCGTTCTACTTTCCAGTTCCACCCATTACTTTCTTCATCTAAAAAAATCACTTCCTTAACATAGTTGCAAAAGGGCTTCTCTGGTTACCGAGATGGAAAAGAATCTGCCTGCAAGGTTCAGTTCAGTTCAGTTCAGTCGCTCAGTCGTGTCCGACTCTTTGCGACCCCATGAATCGCAGCACGCCAGGCCTCCCTGTTCATCACCATCTCCCGGAATTCACTCAGACTCACGTCCATCGAGTCTGTGATGCCATCCAGCCATCTCATCCTCGGTCGTCCCCTTCTCCTCCTGCCCCCAATCCCTCCCAGCATCAGAGTCTTTTCCAATGAGTGGGAGACTGTGTTTCAGTCCCTGGGTTGGGAAGATCCTCTGGAGAAGCGAATGGCAACCCACTCCAGTATTCTTGTCTGGAGAATTCCATGGACAGAGTAGCCTGGTGGGCTACAGTTCACCGGGTCACAAAGAGTCAGACACGACTGAGTGTGCAGGTATTTGATTAGTTTCAAAGGTGTGTGTGTGTGGCATGTGTATTCTCAGTCGTGTCCAACTCTGTCCATGGAATATTTCAGGCAAGAATACTGGAGTGGGGTTGCCATTTCCTACTCCAGGGGATCTTCCAGACCCAGGGATCAAACCCAGTCTCTTGTGTCTCATGCATTGGCAGGTGGGTTCTTTACCACTAACGCCACCTGGGGTAGTTCAGTGACTTGGTTCAGTGTCTCTCTGAGCATTTCTGTCCTGAATCCAACTTGAGAAGGAAAACTTTCCTTGAGAGTCAAACGAAAATTCATTTTGCCTGAGAGCAAACTCTGTCAGCTCTCTTGATCATACTGTGTCATGCATGTGAGGTTTTTGAGAGAAATGTGCCAGGTAGATAAAAATTTTCACTGGTGCTGCTCGGGGTACTAATCCATCACACTAAACAACACACAAGTATAGAAATTCATTAGATGCTAGCTTTATTTCTGTTTATGATAGATTTTTCTTCTTAACAGCTCTCTGACAAAAATGGAAAAAGCCATGCTTTTCTTTTCTCCAAGATAGGGCTTGTCACTTTCTATAATTTAGTTAATTTAGGTTTCTTTGTAACCTTTGCTCTCTGATTTTCTTAATCTCACATTTCATAGTTTGTCTGGCAAGTTTCTGTGATTTGAGTGCTGACTATGTGCTCTTGTGACTTCCTTCAACTATGTAGTAGTGAAAGTTTGACCTCCAGATTTTTTCTTCCCCACTGGTTTTTTATTTCAACTTGTTTTCAAATGACAAACTTTTTTTTTTTTTTTTTCTGCTTGTTTTTGTACTATGGACTTGGTTTATCTGTATTGATTCTCAACAGCACTTAGGTTTCTACTTCACCTCTTTGCATTTTTGCCATACTAACACTGACCCCTTGAGTTCCTGTCCTGTTGGCTTATAGTTTTTCTTTCTGGGAAAATTTTGAATGGTTTCTGAGATCCTTTTAGATTTTCACTTAGACACATCATAGTTTTTATTCATGTTGTGCTTAGTATTATAAGTCTTTGTGAAGGTGAGCCCTAACACTACTCTGAGAAGCAAAATTAGTATTGGTCCATTAAATCTTCTTGAATTTTATTGCTTTGGCTGTTTGATCTTATGCATTATATTTTCTTATCAAATCTAATCACATCTTTGATACTACATCTTCTAGGTGAGTAATTTTAGTTAAATTGAGCATCTCTTTTTACATTTCAAACATAGACCGAAAATGAGATTTTTGCTTTTATCATTGTACTAGCAAATAATCTATTTTTCTGCATGAGATATGAAACAAAATTATAGTATTGTTTTTAAAGCACTAAAAATGTAATGACTATGTTACTTTGAAAATAAATCATGCAGAGAAATCACTAGTAAATCATGTTTAAAGACTGTGTTAAAAATGAAAGTTACATATGCCATATTTTTTCTATTTTACCTAAGCCTAAGCTAGTCATTATATATCTAAAAAAATTTTTAGATTCATGTTTTCAAAGTAATGAGTACTTTCATGACATGAGGAAAATTACAAAGACACTAGGCATGAACAATTGTATTAAATTATTAAACATTCTATTTTGTATATTTTGCGATTCTGTAGTATATACTTTTCTCTAAATTAAAAAAGATAAATGTAATATTTTCCTCTGTTTAACCCCTCTTCCTTAGGTAATTCTCCAACTACACTAGATATTCATGGGCAGCAATGACAACCTTTTAAAATCTGTATTCTTGGACTTCCCTGGTGGTCCAGTGGTTAAGAATCCACCTGCCAATGAAGGGGACACGGGTTCCATCCCTGGTCTAGGAAGATCCTACATGCTACTAGCAACTAAACCCATGTGCCACCATCACTGAGCCCATGTGCTGCAACGACTGAAGCCCACATATCTTGAATCCATCCTCTGCAACAACAGAAGCCACCGCAATGAATAGCACGCACGTCACAACAAAGAGTCGTGCCAGCTTGTTGTAACTAGAGAAAACCCGCATGCAGCAACAAAGACCCAGAGCAACCAAAAGCAGATAAGTAAAGTCTATTAATTAGAATGATATAAATATGACTAGTTGTATATATATTTTCTACTGCTTGAGTATACCAGTGTAAAAGACAGCTGTAACAGTCATCACGAGGTAAGGTTTGACTGAATACTATACCTATGTATGGTTTTCCATGCATCTATCTGGAGTTTGGTTTTCCATGCATCTATCTGGTTTGGAGTTCACTGAGCTTTGGTATGCTGATTTTTTAATCACATTTACCAAATTTTCAGTCAATATTTCTTTGGTTATGTTTTCTATGACATTCTTTTACTCTCTTTTTCTGAGATTCCAATTAAAATTTTTGTTAACCTTGTTGACACTCTGCCATCTGTTTTTAAAGTTCTCTCCCATTATTTTGAAGGTGACCAGGCTAGGTTTATTACAGCTATGAGAAGGCATTGGAAGGAGCAGTATTGTGAGATTGAGATTATTCTTATGTCTGAATTTGTACAAAGAGTACTACAAACATTTAACTAAGTTATAGTGGTGTATGTGTGTCTGTATTCTATTTTATTGATGTAGAATCTTAAAATAATAGGAGACAAGTCCTTTGACAGATAAATACATAGCAAATATTTTCTCCCAGTCTGCAGTTTATTTCCTCTACAGTATATTTTCAAAAAACCAGTGCATTTTTAATTTTTATTAAGTCTTATATGTCAACTTTTTCATTTATATTCAGTTCTCATTCTGTCCTAACAATGAAATTTTCATAATTCAAGTTTGTCACTTTGCTTTTAAAACTTGTCATTGCCAGGGCAGATGTTCAGTACTGAACTGTTCATCACTGATGTCTGTTTCTTTAAATCAGCATTGCAGATAGCAACAAACCACATAAAATATTATGTAATTCTTTCCAGCTTCACCAGAAGCTCAGAAATGCTGTGTCTGACAGTATTGAGCATTGTGGCCTAAGGGAAGTGTTGAAATTGTTTGGCAAGTCTCATTTTCTATTTTGATGGTATTTTTATCTTGCTAAAATAAGCTGTACAAAGAGCAATTAGGCAGCAAGACTGTGGTTTTCTAATTGATGCCCTGGCCTTTAAATCTGCCTTCACATGAGCTGTGATATCCTAAAGAAACACTTTACTCAAGGGGCCATTAAACAGAAATGCTCTTTCCTAATAAATGATGTCTTGCCCTTTCAATTTGTCTTTCTCAAGGTGGTTCTTTATTTAAGGGGTACATTGAAGAAGGAGAAATGAGGAGTGGGAAAGACTAAAATGTATTCCTTACCATTATCTCATGCCTAATAACCCATGTTTTACATTTTTCTTCATCAAAGTAGGTACTTAAAGAGGAATCCATTTTATTATGAGAAATTTCAGACCTATAATGTCTGCAGTCAATGCATTCTCCTATGTATTTTCTTTTCTAAAGAAGGATAAGTTATATTATGCTTAGTGAGACTAGCCTCACGGAGGCCACTCAGTGAACTCGACACACACCCACTGGAGGTTGTGGGCTACTGTTTGATAATGGGCTTGAGGACTCTAAAGGTATGAATGTATAAAAGTATGACAATGAATCTGAGCTGGCAGGAGAGAGACAGAGAGAGAGAGAGAAGGAAACAGATTCTCGTGCATCAGGAAGTAGCTTCATTTCTCATGGCAGGGGACAAGGGCATGTTCCACAAAATACAAGTGGCACACACAAAAGAAAGAGCTTGCAAGGAGTCATTTATTATCTGCCCCTAAGGACCAACTGCAATGGTATTTGTGATCCTTAGAAAATTAAAGAAAAGAAGAAAATGAAATCAAGGCAGAACCAAAGGAAGAGTAATATAGTAGTAAACACATTACTCATTATCACAAGGAATGAAGTTGAATACTACAGATCAAGTCTTCTGAAGCACCTATAGAAGTTTCTTTCAAGAGAAAGACTCAGTTCTAAATACCTGCCTGGTCCAGAGAGGACAAATTCACCTATAAAGTTTCCTTATCAGGTGTGAACCTCATATTCCCCTTATGGTTCTCTCTCTTACCATTTAGATACCACTGGTAGGACCACAAACTTTGGTTAACTATGCGAAGGAAGAGAAGAAATAATAAGAGCAGGAAAGGGATAAAGATCAACTATATCCTTATCCCTGAATGGATTACAAAGTACCTGCATACCTATAACCTGCTCTAGCAGCCCTGTGTTATCTGTGAATGTAGGTTAAAACTGATGTAGATTTTGGACAGGACTCTTGCAATTACTGACTTCTGACTTAGAAAGGTGGTATCATTTCCAAAATGTGACGGAAAAATCAAAGATCCATCTGATTTTTTACCTACTGGCAAAATGAGAACAGACACAACAGAATAAGTGTACAAGGGGGAGGGAGACAAAACTGAAATTGCAGTTTGCATATATCCCAGGAGCCCTACTGCTTCACCATAGAAAGTTAATACCTAATTTCCAAAGCCTCTGTCTCTAGCACAGTGTTGAAGAGAAGAGGTGATAGCAGGCATCCGTTAGTTCTTTCTGATAATTCCCAAAGTTCTTCTGAAGTTTTACCATTTGGCATATTTGCTATTGAATCTCCATATACTGTATACTCTTCATGAGGTTTCTTAATAAAGTTCTTATCTATTTCCAGTTTGCTGGAGGATTCCTTTTCATTGCAAATAAAAATTGAACTTAATTAAATGATTTTTCTGCATATACCAAAAAGCTTTTATTTTCTTCTTTTAATATGGCAATGTGATGGATTCTTTCTTTGCTGAGATAAACCCATTATGGTTTTAATATATGACTAGAATTTTTATTTACTGAAAAATTTGTTAATTTTTATATTTTGTTCATGATTAAGTGTTTTCTTTTGATATGTTTGCTATTAAGATTATGCTGGCATTAGAGAATATAGTTTAGTAAGATGTATAAATGTTATTATATAATAAGTAGTATTTATGCATGTAATTGTTTAGCATGTATATACAAACTGTATATAATTGTTTATATATACATAACTTGTATATGATTGTTTTGTGTATGTATATAAATGTATACACACACACACATATATCTGTCTCTTATACACATCTAGATGTGTATAAGAGACAGGTTCTATTGTTAGACTGGAAAAATTATAGAGTTTTCAGTTAATAATGTTTATGCCTACTAAAGGCATGTCTTCTCTTTATGGCTCCATGTTTGTAGTACTAAGTCAATCTAGTCTCTAGTTGAGATGAATCAGCTTTTTGGCATATTTAGTTTGGATACATTTCATTATTAAGTTCAAATATTCTGAAGGCAAAATTGTAACATTTTTTTTAGATCTCGAGATGCAAACGTGAACAATATTCTGGAGATGTTTTCTTTTTCAATTAACGACTCAGCCTTCAATCTTATTCCTGAAATTTTTCATATTGTTTTCTTTATTCTTAATGCCATATATTTCATTATCATGAGTCTAGATATTGAGCTATTTCCTTTATCCTGATAAATATTTGATAGGCTTTTCAATTTCAAAATTCTAGTCTTCCCTTTTATAAAATTCTCTTATAATGGTTCTCCACTTATTGTCTTCTACTTTTCTGGATTTTTTTATTTGACCAATGTTGGGCCTTCAATCTCAGAGGATCTCTGTTCCTCAGAGATCTAAAATCTTTCTTTTATATTTCCCATTTATTTTTATCCTTCTATGCTAGTTTCTGGGTGATTTATTCAGTACATTTATCAATTCACTAAATGCCCTCTTAATGTGTTCAGTCTGAAATCAGTCATATCTACTGAGAATATTCTTTTATTTAAATGAAAAAACTTTTTTTCACTTTGAGATGTTATATTTTGTTCTTTATTATAGCAACTTGTTCTTATGTTACCAATATCTAAAACATTTATTTTATTGATTATTATTCTAAATTTAATCCCCTAAAAGTATTTTATCTTCTGTGTTTTTATTTTAACCTTATGTATGGTGATTTGAATCTATGATTGTTAATATACAGCTATATTTCTTAATACATTGATATTTGTTAGTATGAGATTTTGTCATGTATTTCTTTAATTTTAATTGTAAGCTCAGGTTAGACCGGAGGTACTTTTGTTTATTTGCTTGATTTTTCACTTTCTTAGTTCATTCCATATATTCTAACAAGTTTATATTGCTCTCCACTAGTGTCTTGGCCGACATCCCAGAAATATGAATCTTAGATTGATTTTGGATTTCTGTCCACTGTTGAATCACTGATAATGCAATATTTACTCATAACTGGAGAAAAGTGTGTTCAATTTTATGGTCACTGGCTATGTATGTGTTATCCCACTTCTCTACACCTGAGAATTATTTTTATGCCATTGATCCCAATAATGGTTAATTGCAGCTTTTTAAAATATTGTTGTAACTTCAATTACAGCAAGGAGTCATCTCTACCTCCCAAGCAAGGATGGAGCACTTTGGGTATGTTGAATATCTGGCCAACACTTTGTTTCCGTGGTTCTCCCCCTCGGTTTAAAATAGAAATATCTGGAGATCTTTTTTAAAAACTGATGCTCAGACCACACACACTCCTTTTTCAACTTCTTATTTAAACTGGTCTAGAGTAGGGAATTATCAAGGGTATTTGAATTTATTGGCAATTCCTAACATGCAGCCAGGATGGAAAACACTGGCCAAATTGGCAACTGGAGCATAAGTCTTAACTCTAGCCTCAGCCATTGTTTTGTATTTCACTTTGGTTTCTGCTCCATAGAGGTGTTTACAGTCACAAACTGTCCAATAAATTGTTCTTTAGTGAATGATGAAGACACAAATCTGTTCATTAAATACTTGATTGTCAGGGACTAAAGAAGGGTGGGCCATTCTCATATTCCCTTCTAAAATATTCCTACATTTCTCATTAATGTGACATCACTTATTGACTGTCTAATGTATGCTAAGAGCTATATTAGGACTAACAAAACTGAATAAGCTTTAAAATCAGAAAGAGAGAAAGATAGGCAAATAGGCAAACACAATAAAGTTGAACAAATACTTGAACACTAGATGTTGTACAAGACCAGTGTAAGTGCTTTGCTGATCATGACTTAAGAAAAACTGAAGGTGGAATGTTATTCAGTCACAAAATGAAGGAAATTGTGTCATATGCAACAATTTAGATGAACCTTGGAGACAAAGTGGCAAGTGAAATGAACTAGTCACAGAAAGACAAGTACTGCATGATTCCACTTCTCTGAGGTATCTAAAGTAGTCAAACTCTTACAAGTTAGAAGTGGAGAGTAGAACAGTGGTTGCCGGGGTCTAGGGATAAGAAGACATGGAGCGTTGCTGTTCAATACATGCAGAGTTTTTCAATCATGCAAGAGGCAAATGGGCTAGAGCTCTGTATTAAAACATCATGCTGGCAGTTAACAACACTCTACTGCATACTTAAACATCTGTGAAGAGGTCCTGTCTCAAATGATCTGCTTGTTGTAAAAAAGGAAAAAAAATTGAAGAGAAGGAGGTAGCCAGGGGAAAGGTCACAGACAAGGCAAGTCCAAGGAAAGAAAGTAATGACAACAAAGAATTGAATCTCAAGAGAGCACTGGGGAAATCCAGGCACTTTAGTTCAATTTGCTTGGAGCTTAGAATGAAGACAGTGGATGACACAAGTGGGCTCCTTCCACTTCAATAAAGAATTCAAGTTGTACCCATAAATACAAAGTGTTTAAAGGAAATGTCAATATAGTTAATATTTAGATCACTGGTTTTCAACACTTTTGTTAGTAGAGACATTTATCTCCAGTAAAATCTAACATGAAATTACAATGTATAAAACAGATCGAATTAAAGGTGCTCTGCTTTTAACTGAGAAGTACTGCCACCGATACCTTCCAGCCCAAACCCTCCTCCAAGGCTACTCCAAGGAAATTACATGTGCACAGGGAGAGAAGATTGTAAGCCTCTGACAAAGAGAAACCTTAAGCTGATAATTTTATCTAACTTTTAACTAGAGCAAGTTTTGTTTGATTATCTGTAAATCCCCAAATTATCAGCCAACACTAACTCACACATCTCTACTATCTTCTGACCCAAGGTTGATGGTAACTGATGCACGATAAAATAATTACTATAAAATGTTTTCTAACATTTAGCATAACATTGACCTTGCTAGTGATTAATTACATTATTTAAAATGTCTTATCTGAATTATGAGGATAATTATTCCCTAGTTTATTTATAAATATTTACATTTTTATAGATTACATATTAGCTTGTTCCTCCCAAAAAAATCCATCATAGTATTATTTCCAATATTATCAT
>SJYT01011368.1:68976-93174 GCA_006410635.1 Cephalophus harveyi
TGAGTCTGAGTGAACTCCGAGAGATGGTGATGAACAGGGAGGCCTGGCGTGCTGCGATTCATGGGGTCACAAATAGTTGGACACGACTGAGCGACTGAACTGAACTGAACTGATACAGTTATAGGCACATCAGAGGGCTGCATGTAAAGCTAATAAGAAACTATTTTCTATATGTAAAGTAAAAGGATAAACAGCATAAATATACTTTTAGGGGAATATGTTCATTGCATAATTGTTTGCTATGGGTATGAATTTTAAAATCTCAGTTATTTTCTGAAAATTATGTTAATTTAATTATTAAATTATTAAAAGAAAATGCTATTAGGTCAAGTTGGCAAAGGTTTTCTCTCAAAGTAAAACATTTTGTCTATAGTGGATATCAGATATTTGATTCTAGATAATTTGGAACGGCTACCACCTAAATTCATTGCCGCAAAACATTCTGAAATTTCTGAAAGAGAGAGAGAGAGAGCCATTGGGAGAGGCAGAGAAGGAAAAAGAAGAGGAGGAGGAAAGGGAGGGAGAGAAGAGAGGGAGGGAAGGAAGAGAGGAAGGGAGGGAAGGAGAGAGGGAATGAGGAAATAAGGAAAGAAGGATGAGATAACTGCTTAGCTTCTTAAATCAAAACAACAAAAACCTTCCGTGGTATTGCTCCCATTGTGTAAGGCAATTTTAGCACATAAACTAAGCAATTAAAACACTTGTATGAATATCCATTGGCTCCCTGGTGGCTCAGTAGTAAAAATCCACCTACCAAGCAGGAACGAGGGCTCAAGCTCCTGAGATGGGAAGATTTCCTGGAAAAGGAAATGGCAGCCCACTCCAGCATTCTTGCCTGGGAAATCCCAAGGAGAGAGGAGCCTGATGGGTTACAATCTATGGGGTCACAAAGAGTCAGACGTGACTTAGTGACTAAACAACAGCAATGAATATACCCAGAGAAACAAAATCTCAAGCCTAATCTGTCAAAAATAATAAAAATAAAACTTTGTCA
Organism: Cephalophus harveyi; assembly: GCA_006410635.1. Taxonomy (NCBI): domain Eukaryota; kingdom Metazoa; phylum Chordata; class Mammalia; order Artiodactyla; family Bovidae; genus Cephalophus; species Cephalophus harveyi. The sequence continues at coordinate 69,971 of SJYT01011368.1, forward strand.
TTTGGTCAGCAAAGGCCCCAAAGGAAGTTAAAGCAGCTGATGAATGCATTGCTCTTGGCTGAGAACATGTGTGACGGTGCTAATGACTGCCTTGAACACAGACAAGACTGGGTGGTAAAAGATGGTAGAAAGGCTCCAAGGCTGTGTCTATACAGGCTTCTGGAATCTGACATGGTTGAATGATTTGCTTCTTCCAATTTGCTACGGGCCATTGATGTGACTGAATAGCAGTGGAGTCCCAGAATATACATTCTGACTCTTACTTGATCATAGAATCATATGGAGCACAAGGCTCTTCACTGTTTTCCTTACTCAAAAATTGTACTGTGATTTAGATTTTTTTTGCCGCGATAAATGTTCTGCTATGAATCTTCCACCTTAAGCATTCTTTCTGAATTTATTTTGAAAAGCAAACTCTCCAACAAGGTAATATGTCCAAAATATGTGTATGCAGAGTTGTGAAGGGCTTAGTTCTTAAAGTATAAAAAAGCAAGAAAAGGCAAATGAAGTAAATTTGTCCTTTACTTGCATATCAGTTCAGTTCAGTTCAGTCGCTCAGTTGTGTCCGACTCTTTGCAACCCCATGAATCACAGCACGCCAGGCCTCCCTGTCCATCACCAACTCCCAGAGTTCACTCAGACTCACGTCCATCGACTTGGTGATGCCATCCAGCCATCTCATCCTCGGTCGTCCCCTTCTCCTCCTGACCCCAATCCCTCCCAGCATCAGAGTCTTTTCCGATGAGTCAACTCTTCGCATGAGGTGGCCAAAGTACTGGAGTTTCAGCTTTAGCATCATTCCCTCCAAAGAAATCCCAGGGCTGATCTCCTTCAGAATGGACTAGTTGGATCTCCTTGCAGTCCAAGGGACTCTCAAGAGTCTTCTCCAACACCACAGTTCAAAAGCATCAATTCTTCAGCACTCAGCTTTCCTCACAGTCCAACTCTCACATCCATACATCACCATATATGGGTAAATATTGATGTGGGTAAATAGACTTAGTGTGTATGTGTGTGTGGGGGGGGTGGTATATTGCTTGTGTGTTGTTAATTTTTATTTGTCTAAAGGGGAAAAAAATAAACAAACAGGGACTTCCCTGGTGGCTCAGACAGTAAAGCATCTGCCTACAATGCGGGAGACCCAGGTTCGATTCCTGCATCAGGAAAATCCCCTGGTGAAGGAAATGGCAACCCACTCTAGTACTCTTGCCTAGAAAATCTCATGGACAGAGGATCCTGGTAGGCTACAGTCCATGGGGTCGCAAAGAGCTGGACACGACTGAGCGACTTCACTTCTTAGGAAAAATAAAAAAGAATGTTCATACATGATTAAAAATCATGTATATTGTAAAGACCCCTATGCTGGAGTCAAGAGGCTTGCCCTACACTCCTTATTCTATTAATAATCAATTAGGATTTATCTGCGGAGAAGGCAATGGCACCCCACTCCAGTACTCTTGCCTGGAAAATCCCATGGATGGAGGAGCCTGGTAGGCTGCAGTCCATGGGGTCGCTGAGGGTCGGACACGACTGAGCGACTTCACTCTCACTTTTCACTTTCTTGCATTGGAGAAGGAAATGGCAACCCACTCCAGTGTTCTTGCCTGGAGAATCCCAGGAACGGGGAAGCCTGGTGGGCTGCCGTCTATGGGGTCACACAGAGTCGGACACGACTGAAGTGACTTAGCAGCAGCAGCAGCAGGATTTATCTGATAAGATTGGAATGATAGTAGATCTTGGACCTGACCCAAGATCTTCTGATTACAGGGTATAAAGTAGATTTACACTAATTGCCCAATAATTTTGTAACTCTGAATGGAGAGCTAAAAGAAAAAAATAAGGCCCCACTGTGGGTCTCTGGATGGGAATAGTTCAGGTCCACAGCTACTTCTGAATATATAGGATCTCAGAAAATCATATAGCTCTGTTGAATTTATTTGCTATTCTATAAAATAATGATGTAAAATACATCTCAAGGATTGAGATATATAGCTCATATAATTATGGCAATGGCTAGACATTGGAATATCAGCATCAAAATATCCAAAAACATTTTGATTACTATCTCTCCATCTGGAGTAAGCTTTGGGGTGGAATTTTACAAGGTATCTTGAAATTAGACCATAATACTACAGTGTAGAAATCTTCTTCCTCTCCTTAACCACAAAGCTGGCTTTGATCACTTAGTAATATGAAAGACTAACAAAATAGAGTTAAATCACAATGTGCTCATTATTTCTCTTCATTCTCTCATTACAGAGCTTTACCTGTACTAACTAATTTTATGCTCATGGCAGCCTTTACTATAGTTTCTATCAACTTTATCCCCATTTTACAGATGGGTATACTGCAACAAAAAGATATATAACTTGCCCAAAGACCTAAGATAGCAAATAAGGGGATAGAAATTTATATTCAGGTAGTCTAACTCATAGTAATCAAGGTCTGAGAGGATGGAATAACATTCAGTTCTACCTCATGCATTGTTATTATTTTTGAACTTGTATATGCCTCTTACTTGTAAGCTGTTTACTCTTGGTAAGCACCTTGACATGCAACCTGTCACAAGATTTACTTCAGCAGCTGCCTATGTGATTTGTTCCCTCACTTTCATTGTCCCTCCTACGATCAATTTCACACAAAGCAACCAAGTTAATATTTTAAGAATCCAGTCCACTCTGCTCCAAAACCACGCAGATTCCCAGTCTTTCGAATCACTTTGAAGGTTTTTATCTGATACTCGGAGAGTACCCATATGTACTCATCCTATATTTTCCCTTCTATAAGTCCACCAAATTGTAGTTCTGAAATGTAAGTGCTTAGCAGCTGCTGAAAAAACCTTGACCTTTCACATATTATGTCTCTGATCATACTATAGAGATACCTTCTTTTTTCATACCCTATTTCTGCCACTTGGCCACTATCTCTGATTCAGGATAGAATTTAGATGTAATTTTGACCATGATTTTTCCCTGGTTCCCCCAGCCTAGAATTGTTTCCTCTTCTCTGAGGAAATTTTGGCACAAATGTGTCCTTTTATGGCGTGCTTATATTAAACCAATAAGATACTGTGTGCATGTGCATGTGTCCATGTTCCAGCGAGTTGTTTCTATCCTACACATTTTTGTACCATTTTTGGTGCATATCAATGTGCTTGTATCAACTAATTATCAATAAATGTTTTATATGAGTGAATGAGTGAATAACAGTATCAATTGTTGGCTATCTGATGGCTTTCTCCTGAGAAAATTTGATTGTCCGTTTTACTGATCTCATAAGGGTCTGTTAAGCACATTGTAAAGGTATTAAAAAGGTGTAAAAAAAAAAAAAGAGGAAAAGAGACCTTGGAAGCAAAGTAAATTGAAAATACATCATTGACTGTTATTGCAGAAGCCACATATCTGCAGAGACATATCCTTACCTGAGTTCTACCAAAATGTGATCAATATATTAACAGACTTTAATAAAAAACAGTCACCAACAGATAGCAATCAACTCTAACACTGAAAGCAAAAGTGCTAAGCATAATCCATAAAGTCATTGAGCTTTAGGTTATTTCAGTCACTTGAAAAACACTTGTTCCATTTCCAGAGAGTGTAATCCAGAATTCTGTGTCCTCTGAGAAAGTCAAGATCTGAGAGTAATTAAGGATCTAGTAATTCATTTAGAAAGGTATATTGTAAATGTCTTTATGAAGTAGGCATAAATGCATTTATCTTTGTGCCCACAAAACATTTGTAATCAATCAAAAGTTTTGTTCAAATACTATAATGTAAATAAACACCCACTCCATTGCATGCAGACTAGATGAGAATACCTGAGACAGACAAAGGGAAACCCAAGAGGCAGTCCCTCACTGGCACCTGACTCCTTTGTTGGTTTGTTCTGAGCCCTTCATGACAGACACTTTGTCTAAGGATGACAGCATTTCATCACCTTCAAGAGATTAAAGCTCCCTTTCAAATACTGGTTCCAACACTGTTCAAATGTGTCAGCAGAGTAGAAAATTCAATAAAGATCCCTGAGGGTGAGATGCCAATTAGGTATAAAGATGCCAAGTTTTGCCTGGGAACAATGGGGAGGCCACAGAGACTATTCAAATGGCACAGGTTTCCAAGCACTCGTTTATTCTCTAGTCCTATTGACCTTGGGGCATTTTTCAATTTCTTTGTTCTTTTTTGAAGGGGTGGGGTGCTGGGGATGGGTTCACTGGGGAGGCATAACTCATCCTGGGTCACAGACTGAAGTTATTCTGACAACTGATGACATTGCTTTTATTGAATAATGTGTCAAAATCATAATCAGGCTTAGAAAACCTATTTCTACTTATTTTACTTGGGTGTTAAACTGAAGAATTTACAATCAAAACTATTAACCTTTGTATGAGAAACAGGGGGGAATTTCAGTCTCTTACCACAGCTCAACAAAAGAAATAAATAAAATGTATGAGTGTTTGTGTGTATCTTGGGGAAGTCATTTAAAAATAATTAGCTTTTAATTTTTAATTATCACTTAAATTTTGATTAATTATATAATAGCAGCTACGCTTTGATCTAGTTTAATAGATATAGACAGCACTGTGGCAGATATACAAGGGAAAGGAACCAATGGCAGATGAGTTCTCGTGGGAAGGAAAAAGGAAAATCTCTGCAGCAAAGCATGTGGAAGAGAAGAGCAAAGCACCCAGAAAACCAGGTTACCCTCAGACGGTTTTGAGGAAAGTTGGGATATAGGAAGTGAAGCAAAGATGCAGAAGACCAGTATCATGTTTTCTCCAAATGAAAGTAATCAAGACATACACACACACACACACACACACACGTGTCTTGTAGAATAAAATGAAGGACAATAGCCCTGAACAAGCCCTTCTTTTCAGGCTGACACTATGGACTGGGTCTTTACATGTATTATCTTAATAATATATGTAAAATAATTCATGTAAAGACCCCGGGACAGCAATGAGATCAAACCAGTCAATCCTAAAGGAAATCAACTCTGAATATTCATTGGAAGGCCTGATGTGAAACTGAAGCTCCAATACTTTGTCCACCTGATTCAAAAAGCTGACTCACTGGAAAAGATCCTGATGCTGGGAAAGACTGAGGGAAGGAGGAGAAAGGGGTGACAGAGAATGAGATGGATGGATGGCATCATGGACTCAATGGACATGAGCAAACTCTGAGAGATCGTGAAGGACAGGGAAGTCAAGTGTGCTGCAGCCCATGGGGCCTCAAAGAGTTGGACATGACTGAACAACTGAACAATAACAACAACAGATCTTACTTAACACACAAACACAGTGAGAGATAGTATTCTAATTCCCATTTTACAGATACTCTGGAACATTAAAATAATTCTCAAATTCATATAGTTTTTCACATAGCAAGACAGTAAACTAAAATTCTAAATGGAAAGGTCACACACTCACACACACAACTTGTAGAATGGGACAAATATTACTTGACAGACTCAAAATTTAGCTAATTTATATCAGATTGATACCATGTGTTTTATAATTTAAAGTGGAGTTTAATCAATATTAATTAAATATCAATACATTATATTCCAGCAAATTTCACAAGAATTGGAGGAGAAAGTCGTCCTTAGTAGTACATCACATAAAAGGATAAAAATGGTTTTAATTATCAGGGGCACAAAAAGATTCAACTGTGTAGTATGACTACTGACATATTGAAATTGTGGCTGCATGAAGTGCAATACAACATCTGAAATGAAGAATTAATCTGTTCTAAGTTTAATAAATCAATTGTAACATAATATGCTCTGTAAAGTTCTATTTGGGATATTCATGAACAGAGAAAGAAAAACAGAACACTGCGGTATAAATACATGTAATCCAAATAACTGAAATATATATATGAATATCTGCATGATTCTGGAGGAAAATAGTTTCTTAAAACATACATAAAAGCACTACACATAAAAGAATAATGTATTTGATGGCATAAAATTAAAATTAATTAATACTAAAATTTCTATAGTCAAATTCAAAACAAGTGACAGATGGTGAGACTTCATTTATATTTCTTATCACCGAGAAAGAATAAGTATCCGAATGCAAAAATTGCCCTCCTTGAATCAATAAGAAACTATTCCACAACTTAATATGAGCAATGTATATGAAATAGTGTTTTACATAAAAGGAGAGTCATTTAGAAAATAAACAATAAAAAGATGCTAACTTCACTATTAATCAGGCAAGCAATAGAGAGATGTTTTACCACATCCATAAGAATGAAAAATTTGCAAATTACCAGTTATTGTTGACAATGTGAGGAACTCAAATGCTGTTGAGAGAAATACAATTTACTTCAGAAATTTTATAGGGCCCTCACAATTTCAAATAAATTGAGAATACTTCTCTCAGCCCAGCAATTCCACATGTATAAGATTTGAAAGCTTATATTCATAGTATCATTGTTATAGAATGGTAAATACCTAAATGCACATTGATTATGAAATGATATGTTATAAACACATAGTACACTACTAGGTCAGAGATAAAGTGAATAAACAAACTAGACCAACATCAGGTCAGCATTGATGAATACCAAAACACAAACAGCCTAGAGCTGCAAAAATATACTTATGATGTGGAAGGATTCACATTAAAAAACAAAGTAAAACTATGTTGTGGGTTTCTATGTGTTAAAGTATACAAACATGGGCCAAAATAATACACATCACATTTATAGTAATCTTTTCCTCTGAAACATAAGTGAAGGAAATAGGCTGGGGAGAACTGTAAGGAAAATATCACTTTTTCTATTCTCTTGTTTGTGTTAAAATTAATTTGAAGTGAATACAGCACTTTAACATTAGCTGATTCTGAGCAATGAATACAAGGATGTTTACCATATTATTTTCTTGACTCACTCTTGTTATTTAATTGTGTTCTATAATCAAAAAAAAAATATGTATATATAGTTTAGACATGGTCTATTCTTGAAGAAATGATGGCATTTAATAGCTTTCAGGCAAAAATTTTTCAACTATTAAAAGAATGGCCAAAAAAGATCATGAATCTTTTTTGATTTTTTCAATGCAAGTCTCAGTAAGAACTTTTCATAAAAAGTAGTGGAACTGGATGGCAGGTTAGACTAGATAAATACTGAGGTCCCTACTAACTCTAAAAGGATGGATTCTAAAACATCTTCTTAAATGAACTCTTTATTGCTTATTTTTATCATCCAGGATTAATATAGTTAACATTCAACTAAAATTTCATTTTTAAAATTAAATTTGTATCTCAATATAAAAGAAACATGAGACTTCAAATACTGAACTGCTGCTGCTGCTGCTAAGTCGCTTCAGTCGTGTCCGACTCTGTGCGACCCCATAGACAGGAGCCCAACAGGCTCCCCTGTCCCTGGGATTCTCCAGGCAAGAACACTGGAGTGGGTTGCCATTTCCTTCTCCATTGTGTGAAAGCGAAAAGTGAAGTGAAGTCGCTCAGTCGCATCCGACTTCCAGCGACCCCATGGACTGCAGCCTACCAGGCTCCTCCATCCATGGGATTTTCTAGGCAAGAGTACTGGAGTGGCTCAAATACTGAACAACTACAAACTTTTTATGTTCAGCCACACTACGACTTAGATTCAGCTTCATCAACTGCCTCTGAATTTATGGGTCTCAAGGAAGGAAGAGTATTGTGGCAGAACTGAGAAATTTGTATTTCGACACTTAAATATGGGCAAGCAATCAGACTCAGGATTACTTGTCTGTCACTCTTCACTGATTTTATTTGCCTTTTCCTACTCTGAGCCCTTTCAATTCCCCTCTGAACATCTTTGGGAAACATTACTGTAGCATTCAGTCAACCAGGAGAGCTTAACTAAAAAAGAGTTGGCCAGCTTTATTCATAGAGATGAAAAGCAGGGAGCTGCAACAATGCTCATGATGTGAACAGTCTGGAGTGAGGCACTCCCCTGGACTCATGTCTCAGAGGGCCCACGGAGAGCGGTGGGATTTTGTATGCCCGGAGAAAGGGAGCGAATGTCAGTTTAGCTGCCAGGCAAAATGTAACAAAAGGGAGAAAAGGCCAGTTGAGGTGTTCTTTAAAATCTTTGAGTGTCTTTTACCCTTTTCATTCCAACTGCTGCTTGTACAAGCTTTGTCAACTCTTGCCTACGTGGGAAGAAAGGAACAAAGAACAAATGAGAGAATATGCTTGCTAAGGAGCTGCATTCAAGCCCCTGGCCATGGAAAGCAGGGCAAAAGAGTCAGATGTCTGATGCTGCATCAGCACTCAGCTGGAGGGAAAGCACAGAAGAGGTGGAGGGAACGACCCCTTTCCTTCTGAGGGGCACTGACACATGTCCTTGGAAAGACTCACCGTAGGGTGTTTTACCTCCTCAATGAGGCAGATTCAGGATACGTGCTACCCGCTCATCTTTAATTCATTTGCTGTGAAAACAGTCTGGCTGTAAAATAGAGTGAGGGAACAAAACCCTAGAATCAACAAAATAAGTCTCTTTAGAGAAAAAAAAAAAAAAAGTAGTGGATGCATTTTCTATTTTTATATATCTTTGCCTTGGTCACCAAATATCAGACTATTTGTTCAGTAAGAAGGATTCATTATGTTTGCATTTTATTATATAGAAATATTCCTAGAGCTTATGAGAATACAATGGTACCCATGGTTTGTGTAGGGCTTTATCATCACATTTCCAATAATCTGGATATATTGGAAAATGTAGGCAATACTTCCATTTTTCAGAAGAAATTGAGATACTTGCATAAGAGGTACTATTCCCATTCCCATTGACCAAATGTTTGTGTCCCAACTAAATTCATATATTGAAGCCTTAATTCCTAATGTGATGGTGCTTTAAACTAGAGTCTTTGAGAGGTAATTAGGTCATTAGTCCTAATGATGGAATATATGTATATATATTCCTAATATATATAGGCCTAATGATGGAATCAGTGCTTGCTATGGTCTGAATGTTTGTGTTCCCCCAAAGTTTGTTTGTGGAAATTATAACTCCCAAAGTATTATTACTAAGTGGGGCCTACAGGGAAGTGCTTAAACCATGAGGGAGGGGCTCTCATAAAGGTGATTAGTGCCTTAGAAAAGCCTCCAGGGAGATACATAACACCTTCTACCATGTGAGGACACAGGGAGAAGGTGTGTGTGTGCTTAGTGGGGTCCTACTCTTTGAGACCCCATGGACTGCAGCCCACCAGGCTCCCCTGCCCATCCAGTTTTTCCAGGCGAGAATACTGGAGTTGGTTGTCATTTCCTCCTGCAGGGGATCTTCCTGACCCAGGGATCAAACTTGCATCTCCTGCATCTTCTGCGTTGCAGGAGGATTCTTTACTGCTGATCCACGGAGGCCTCTGCAAATCAGTAAGAAGATTCTCACCAGGAACCTAACTTGCCAGCACCTTAATCTTGGACTTTCCAGACTCCAGAACTGTGAGAAATAAATGACTGTTGTTTTAGCCACCCAGTTGCCAGTATTCTTCCATATCAGCCTGAACTAACTAGGATATCTAAGGTCAACAAGCTAATTAGTAGCAAATTTAGAATTTAGACTCTAGTCAAAGATGTTTTTGTTTCTTTTATTATATTGAAATATTATTACTAATTTAAACATTAAGCATTTATAACTTGTCACAAAGAAATATTTATAAGACTGGATAGATAATATAAATATCTTCATTGATTATGCATAGAGGAATATAAGCTGAATAATGTATGATTGTCATTATGATTTATATTTACTCTTGCTACATTGTGGGAAATTAGACCTGAATCTGCAATAAGCAAAAACAAAAAAACGTTATCATTAACAACAGCAAAAATATATCATGAACTTATATATACCAAAACTAATTTTTGTTGAAAAGATCTGAAGTCTCTTCATATTAGAATAACTTAAATATTTTCAACTGAATGAACATTTTTGAAACAAATCCTTGTATGCATCTCTTGTGGGCAAGATGATCTAGGTAGGTATACACAGAAAAATAAACAGAATGGAGACAAACTAGGAAAAAAGTGAGCGTGGTTAGTGTTTAGAAATGCCAGACTCAGGGTTCTTAAATATGTAATGATCTTATTTTCCAAATGGAACACATTTGAAAGTGAAGGGAGAGCTCTTAATAAGTATTTTGGAATCATGGATGTGACCTGAGAAGTATGATTTGTATCAAAATAGACCATTAATACTGTCTTGAGATGGAAACAATTTTCCATTTAAACCCAGGGGCTGGCAATGTGAAAATAGTCCTTTCTGACTTAATACTGGACTAATAGGTCAAACAAAATCTCTGTAGCAAAAATTAAAGCATTGAATGACATCTTTATTTTATTGTAATGATTTCACTCATTAGTNGTATCAAAATAGACCATTAATACTGTCTTGAGATGGAAACAATTTTCCATTTAAACCCAGGGGCTGGCAATGTGAAAATAGTCCTTTCTGACTTAATACTGGACTAATAGGTCAAACAAAATCTCTGTAGCAAAAATTAAAGCATTGAATGACATCTTTATTTTATTGTAATGATTTCACTCATTAGTAGACTAAAAAAAAATACTATGCTTAATTATTTTCAAGCTGCATCAAAATCAATTTTTGAATACAATATGAAACATACAAAGATTTCTCCGAGTTTATTTCTTAGATACCTGAAATTCTTTATTATTCTCTTTATCAAGTGTCCATTGTCACTTTGACAACCTATAAAAGTTCTACATTAGTCCTGCCCAGTGACCTGATACATTCCTTTTTAGCCCCAAATCATTTCTGTCTCCATTTCATACAATTTTTGATTCAGTGAGAGAAGCATTACTTACTTTTGGAGAACTTGAGCTACTATGTTTTCCAGATGCCTTATTACATTGTTTGAGAACAAGTTTCAATTTATCATCTGAAGACAGTCTACCAACACAAAGCAAGGTCAAAAATTTTCTAATTTTCCATGTTCAGCCCACATATAATTTCACTAAAAGTATACAAAACACCAACATTCTGTCATCCTAATGAAATTGATGGCTATCACTTAGAATGAAAGTTAGATTAAGTTTTCTGCAGTAGTAATTCATATTTTTGAAGAGTGCATCATTTCACATTGAAAAAATCCTATTCTGACTAAAAAAAAAAAAAATCCTATTATTTTAAATTGCAATATTCCAAGACAACACATTATTGAGACATACTGAGATAGAATAGGCTCTTCAGTTTATATTAATAAATTTGACTTAAATGATCATATTATTTCTGTTTTCATAAGCTATGACATCACATGTAGTGTCGATATTCATAACAGCCTAAATACCTTATATTTTTTATAAAGACATCATTTCATACTATTTAGGTGCATGTTTAGAATGAAACTCCTTAATCTATATCTGTTTTATGGCCATTTTGTCAGTATGGGGAAAAAATAAGTTGAAGGAAACAATTTTCATTTTCCTTTCTTTGATTTCTCTTTTTTTTCCAACAGGAAGTTATCCGAGTTATTCCCCCTTGTTAACATATTTCTTCATCAACTCTAATTGCAAACCATTAAATTAGATTGCCTTCTTTTAATCTTTGCTGTCTTCAATTCTCTTATGAGTAGGAATATTATAAAATTCCAGATTTTATATATATATATATATAATTCTTAGCACTGAGGGAAAAAATCACATTTAATAGAATGGCTTTTCATCATAATGCACCTTAACATGTGCAATTATGATAATTTGAAGACAACACACTTGCATAGAAATGGAAAATGTTTTCATTAAGGAAGAAAAGCTATCATATTAAATCAGATGGCATTTTCAAATGCAACCCTCTCAGGTCTTTATAGAGACTTTAGATTTAGAGAAGGCTTCAGGCAAAAATGCAACAAAACAAATAGTATCAGTTAAAAGGCCAATTTATATTCCAATATAAAGTTTATAGAGATAGATTTCAAAAGTAGGTAGTAGAATCATCGTGAATAGATTGTATCATCCATAAAATAATGTACATTATGAAAATTCTAGTCTAAATTTTAAAAAGAGGGAAGAGTAAGCAGTATTAGAAAATCTTGTAACCAGGGTAGATCCTGTTTCTATCTTGATTTATTGCATGATAAGAAATTGGCAATGGCTACTGAATGGGAAAAAATGTGTACTCTGTTATTTTAATCTGTAGTATGTTCCCCCAATAGAACTAACACCTCAGCATTTAGTATGAAAGAAAAGAAAGAAAGTGAAGTTGCTCAGTAATGTCCGACTCTGCAACCCCAGGGACCATAGCCTACCAGGCTCCTCTGTCAATGGGATTTTCCAGGCAAGAGTACTGGAGTGGGTTACCATTTCCTCCTCCAGGGGATCTTCCCGACACAGGGATTGAACCTGGGTCTCCTGCATTGCAGGCAGACACTTTATCATCTGAATCATCAAAACAGCTGGAAATAGTACCTACCTTTTTTTTTCATTCATTTTGGTGTTCTGCTCTCATATGGAGTCAGGATAAGAAACACATTCATAAATTCTTGCTGCCCCTACAGAAAAACCCCAGTTATTGATACACTAGACGTGTGTATATCTTTTAAACAGGTCTAGTTTCCACTTTACATGGAATAACAGGAAAAGTATAAAAACTCAAAAGTGAAATAAAAAATTATCAATCAAAAATTAAAATAAGGTTAATATGAAGGCTTGTACAAAAGGTTACATTCTCACTGTAGTTTTGTAGTTAAATATACCATGAAATTTTTCACAACCAGAACACTTCTACACATCTCATTTATCTTTGGCATCTAGGATTACTGCCTTGTAGAGTTTTAAATTATATGTGTTTGCAACTCTAGCACCAGCATGCTTCCTTTCCACACCCACCACCTTTAGTCTGGCCAGGATTGTGTCTTGTCAGTGCATCTAGGAAAGAACATTTTCTCACATCCTTTATTGAGCCATGACCTAGTATTTTCACTTCCCTACTGCTCCCAGTTCAGCTCTGGGCCACTTTTCACTTTGATGATTAAACTTACTGCAACTACCAGGCTTCAGTCCCTGTATTGGTTCTTGATCCTTACACACTATTTTCAAGAATTGAGAGTAAACTAAGAGAACCCATGCAGTATGGACAAAATAAAGAACGATATGATTCACAGGACAGTTTTCATAGACTAGATAAAAAGTATACGTACACAAATGGACTCGGTGCAGGGAATCTGTTTGCACTCACTTTTTATTGGCCTCAGAGTTTTTATTTCTTTCAGAGAGTGCCTCTTTCAAACATCTACCGGACAAGCATAATCATCTTTTAGAAAACCCCACATCCCATATTAAATGCTGATTATGCAAATTATCTATTATCTATCTGACTTTCTTCTGCCATATTGCTATCTTATGAGAGAAGAAAAACATTATGGTCATCTTAAATATTTAAAAAGAAAGAAAACAAAAAGACTGTGAACACTGTGATTTAATGGTAGTTGCAAAAAATATGCCTAAAGAAAAAATATCTCATTCCATTATGATAGGTAAATTGATTTGATCAGCAGTAGCCATCTGTCCTTAAACACGTGCATGTACACACATGCAACACCACTCTTCCTCTTCCCACACACACACATTAGCACTGATTTAAACTTAGAAAATAAATTATTAGTCATTACTAGAACTAAAAATTCTAGAAAACTCTGTATGTGCAAGATAAAAATTGACCTGTTTTAAAAATAGTGATAGTATTAAGATGTAACTTTAACTATTTTATTTCATTGATTTAGTTGCATCTTTAAAACAATTTATGATCATCAAAATGTTGCTTCCATTTGCTCAATATTCCTGTAGATCATCTCTAATCTGGAGGAACACATCAAAGAAATATGGAAAAGGTACAATTTAGAGAAAAAGGTACATGAAACCACTCTGCACAATTCCAAGTGGTTTTTTGATGATACTTTGTTAAATGAGATATCAGACTTTAGATTTGTATTTATTTATAACTCATGGGATACATAGTCCCCCATTTTTTATGATTTCTGCTCCTCACACAGTGTTCATAAACTAGCAAAAGTTAGAGAAGATTAAAGTCACTACCTGGATATGTGAAGTGTAGAAACTACAGAAGGCTAATTATGATTTTACAAGATTATATTAAGGCTTCTTTGCGACAAAAGAATGGGTTCAAGGCCACAAGTCAAAAATGTCACAATCTGAGTGATTTGTACCACCTCAATAAGTAGAAAATGAAAATTTTGTCCTAGAGAAATGGATTTTCTCACTCTCAGTTTTTCTTTAGGGCAGTGTTATGGCAGCTAGAGTAGTCTAAGGTAACGTGTGATGTGTGCAGATAGTTTTAGTGACACATAATTATGTCCTAATTTCTAAAACATCTAAATTAGTGCATACTGCAATTAATTGTACCCTGTGGCCATCTGGCTACAAAATACATCATTTGATTGTGTGTGAAATGAAAATTTTGAGACAGGCTTTCATGCAGAAACTAGCAACCTCAGTGGGAGTCTGGTGACAAGTGGAGAAGATGCTCAAGCCTTTACCTGCAACTTGACTCTGGGCAAATCATTTCTCACATCTAATCTCCAATTTTGTTAGCTGCCTAGGTCTTCTCAAAGATGTGTAAAATGGTTGAAATCTTCTTTAGAGATTAAAGACAGCAGTGTATAGCTCTCTCATGACAGAACTGGAGGAAAGGCATGTAGTCTGCCTCCTGACCAGCTACTGAACTTTCAACAAATCACCTTACTCTCCTCTTTCCCCATTTGCAAAATGAGTATGTTTGACCAGATGTTCCTTAATATCTAACCTGTCTCTAAAAATATGATTTTTAAATGCAAGCTTGTAATCTGTTATTTTAAATACTGAGACAACTAATGATCTCTTTGGTCCTGAAATTTTTCAGGTATCAGAAACATGCCATGTGCAAAGCTAGGAAAATATGGCCATGTGATTGAAATAATTGCATTATTCTGATCATCAAATGAAGACATAAATCCCCCTATTTGTGAGTAAACTAGGATGGGGATTGCTGCAAGAATTTAAAGATAGGCTGACTTTAATCACACAGATTGAAGGTTCTGGGTGTGACTGAAAATGTTATGATGCTCAACTCCCATCTGCATTATATCCAAAGCTGAATATTAACATTAAAATGTTCCAAAACATTCTGGCTTTACTTTGCTCTCTTAACAGAAAATGTTTGCATTTAAAAATTTTTTTAATATAAATTTATTTATTTTAATTGGAGGTTAATTACTTTACAATATTTTATTGGTTTTGCCATACATCAACATGAATTCACCACAGGTATACACGTGTTCCCCATCCTGAAGCCCCTCCCTCCTCCCTCCCTGTACCATCCCTCTGGGTCGCCTCAGTGCATTTAAAAATCATTCACTTACAACTGAGAAAAAGATGTGTATAAGAGACAGGAGTTAAACAAATCATATTCATATATATATATACATATATTCATATATATGATGCTTCTTATATAGTAAGCTGAATAATGTATGATTGTCATTATGATTTATATTTACTCTTGCTACATTGTGGGAAATTAGACCTGAATCTGCAATAAGCAAAAACAAAAAAACGTTATCATTAACAACAGCAAAAATATATCATGAACTTATATATACCAAAACTAATTTTTGTTGAAAAGATCTGAAGTCTCTTCATATTAGAATAACTTAAATATTTTCAACTGAATGAACATTTTTGAAACAAATCCTTGTATGCATCTCTTGTGGGCAAGATGATCTAGGTAGGTATACACAGAAAAATAAACAGAATGGAGACAAACTAGGAAAAAAGTGAGCGTGGTTAGTGTTTAGAAATGCCAGACTCAGGGTTCTTAAATATGTAATGATCTTATTTTCCAAATGGAACACATTTGAAAGTGAAGGGAGAGCTCTTAATAAGTATTTTGGAATCATGGATGTGACCTGAGAAGTATGATTTGTATCAAAATAGACCATTAATACTGTCTTGAGATGGAAACAATTTTCCATTTAAACCCAGGGGCTGGCAATGTGAAAATAGTCCTTTCTGACTTAATACTGGACTAATAGGTCAAACAAAATCTCTGTAGCAAAAATTAAAGCATTGAATGACATCTTTATTTTATTGTAATGATTTCACTCATTAGTAGACTAAAAAAAAATACTATGCTTAATTATTTTCAAGCTGCATCAAAATCAATTTTTGAATACAATATGAAACATACAAAGATTTCTCCGAGTTTATTTCTTAGATACCTGAAATTCTTTATTATTCTCTTTATCAAGTGTCCATTGTCACTTTGACAACCTATAAAAGTTCTACATTAGTCCTGCCCAGTGACCTGATACATTCCTTTTTAGCCCCAAATCATTTCTGTCTCCATTTCATACAATTTTTGATTCAGTGAGAGAAGCATTACTTACTTTTGGAGAACTTGAGCTACTATGTTTTCCAGATGCCTTATTACATTGTTTGAGAACAAGTTTCAATTTATCATCTGAAGACAGTCTACCAACACAAAGCAAGGTCAAAAATTTTCTAATTTTCCATGTTCAGCCCACATATAATTTCACTAAAAGTATACAAAACACCAACATTCTGTCATCCTAATGAAATTGATGGCTATCACTTAGAATGAAAGTTAGATTAAGTTTTCTGCAGTAGTAATTCATATTTTTGAAGAGTGCATCATTTCACATTGAAAAAATCCTATTCTGACTAAAAAAAAAAAAAATCCTATTATTTTAAATTGCAATATTCCAAGACAACACATTATTGAGACATACTGAGATAGAATAGGCTCTTCAGTTTATATTAATAAATTTGACTTAAATGATCATATTATTTCTGTTTTCATAAGCTATGACATCACATGTAGTGTCGATATTCATAACAGCCTAAATACCTTATATTTTTTATAAAGACATCATTTCATACTATTTAGGTGCATGTTTAGAATGAAACTCCTTAATCTATATCTGTTTTATGGCCATTTTGTCAGTATGGGGAAAAAATAAGTTGAAGGAAACAATTTTCATTTTCCTTTCTTTGATTTCTCTTTTTTTTCCAACAGGAAGTTATCCGAGTTATTCCCCCTTGTTAACATATTTCTTCATCAACTCTAATTGCAAACCATTAAATTAGATTGCCTTCTTTTAATCTTTGCTGTCTTCAATTCTCTTATGAGTAGGAATATTATAAAATTCCAGATTTTATATATATATATATATAATTCTTAGCACTGAGGGAAAAAATCACATTTAATAGAATGGCTTTTCATCATAATGCACCTTAACATGTGCAATTATGATAATTTGAAGACAACACACTTGCATAGAAATGGAAAATGTTTTCATTAAGGAAGAAAAGCTATCATATTAAATCAGATGGCATTTTCAAATGCAACCCTCTCAGGTCTTTATAGAGACTTTAGATTTAGAGAAGGCTTCAGGCAAAAATGCAACAAAACAAATAGTATCAGTTAAAAGGCCAATTTATATTCCAATATAAAGTTTATAGAGATAGATTTCAAAAGTAGGTAGTAGAATCATCGTGAATAGATTGTATCATCCATAAAATAATGTACATTATGAAAATTCTAGTCTAAATTTTAAAAAGAGGGAAGAGTAAGCAGTATTAGAAAATCTTGTAACCAGGGTAGATCCTGTTTCTATCTTGATTTATTGCATGATAAGAAATTGGCAATGGCTACTGAATGGGAAAAAATGTGTACTCTGTTATTTTAATCTGTAGTATGTTCCCCCAATAGAACTAACACCTCAGCATTTAGTATGAAAGAAAAGAAAGAAAGTGAAGTTGCTCAGTAATGTCCGACTCTGCAACCCCAGGGACCATAGCCTACCAGGCTCCTCTGTCAATGGGATTTTCCAGGCAAGAGTACTGGAGTGGGTTACCATTTCCTCCTCCAGGGGATCTTCCCGACACAGGGATTGAACCTGGGTCTCCTGCATTGCAGGCAGACACTTTATCATCTGAATCATCAAAACAGCTGGAAATAGTACCTACCTTTTTTTTTCATTCATTTTGGTGTTCTGCTCTCATATGGAGTCAGGATAAGAAACACATTCATAAATTCTTGCTGCCCCTACAGAAAAACCCCAGTTATTGATACACTAGACGTGTGTATATCTTTTAAACAGGTCTAGTTTCCACTTTACATGGAATAACAGGAAAAGTATAAAAACTCAAAAGTGAAATAAAAAATTATCAATCAAAAATTAAAATAAGGTTAATATGAAGGCTTGTACAAAAGGTTACATTCTCACTGTAGTTTTGTAGTTAAATATACCATGAAATTTTTCACAACCAGAACACTTCTACACATCTCATTTATCTTTGGCATCTAGGATTACTGCCTTGTAGAGTTTTAAATTATATGTGTTTGCAACTCTAGCACCAGCATGCTTCCTTTCCACACCCACCACCTTTAGTCTGGCCAGGATTGTGTCTTGTCAGTGCATCTAGGAAAGAACATTTTCTCACATCCTTTATTGAGCCATGACCTAGTATTTTCACTTCCCTACTGCTCCCAGTTCAGCTCTGGGCCACTTTTCACTTTGATGATTAAACTTACTGCAACTACCAGGCTTCAGTCCCTGTATTGGTTCTTGATCCTTACACACTATTTTCAAGAATTGAGAGTAAACTAAGAGAACCCATGCAGTATGGACAAAATAAAGAACGATATGATTCACAGGACAGTTTTCATAGACTAGATAAAAAGTATACGTACACAAATGGGCTCGGTGCAGGGAATCTGTTTGCACTCACTTTTTATTGGCCTCAGAGTTTTTATTTCTTTCAGAGAGTGCCTCTTTCAAACATCTACCGGACAAGCATAATCATCTTTTAGAAAACCCCACATCCCATATTAAATGCTGATTATGCAAATTATCTATTATCTATCTGACTTTCTTCTGCCATATTGCTATCTTATGAGAGAAGAAAAACATTATGGTCATCTTAAATATTTAAAAAGAAAGAAAACAAAAAGACTGTGAACACTGTGATTTAATGGTAGTTGCAAAAAATATGCCTAAAGAAAAAATATCTCATTCCATTATGATAGGTAAATTGATTTGATCAGCAGTAGCCATCTGTCCTTAAACACGTGCATGTACACACATGCAACACCACTCTTCCTCTTCCCACACACACACATTAGCACTGATTTAAACTTAGAAAATAAATTATTAGTCATTACTAGAACTAAAAATTCTAGAAAACTCTGTATGTGCAAGATAAAAATTGACCTGTTTTAAAAATAGTGATAGTATTAAGATGTAACTTTAACTATTTTATTTCATTGATTTAGTTGCATCTTTAAAACAATTTATGATCATCAAAATGTTGCTTCCATTTGCTCAATATTCCTGTAGATCATCTCTAATCTGGAGGAACACATCAAAGAAATATGGAAAAGGTACAATTTAGAGAAAAAGGTACATGAAACCACTCTGCACAATTCCAAATGGTTTTTTGATGATACTTTGTTAAATGAGATATCAGACTTTAGATTTGTATTTATTTATAACTCATGGGATACATAGTCCCCCATTTTTTATGATTTCTGCTCCTCACACAGTGTTCATAAACTAGCAAAAGTTAGAGAAGATTAAAGTCACTACCTGGATATGTGAAGTGTAGAAACTACAGAAGGCTAATTATGATTTTACAAGATTATATTAAGGCTTCTTTGCGACAAAAGAATGGGTTCAAGGCCACAAGTCAAAAATGTCACAATCTGAGTGATTTGTACCACCTCAATAAGTAGAAAATGAAAATTTTGTCCTAGAGAAATGGATTTTCTCACTCTCAGTTTTTCTTTAGGGCAGTGTTATGGCAGCTAGAGTAGTCTAAGGTAACGTGTGATGTGTGCAGATAGTTTTAGTGACACATAATTATGTCCTAATTTCTAAAACATCTAAATTAGTGCATACTGCAATTAATTGTACCCTGTGGCCATCTGGCTACAAAATACATCATTTGATTGTGTGTGAAATGAAAATTTTGAGACAGGCTTTCATGCAGAAACTAGCAACCTCAGTGGGAGTCTGGTGACAAGTGGAGAAGATGCTCAAGCCTTTACCTGCAACTTGACTCTGGGCAAATCATTTCTCACATCTAATCTCCAATTTTGTTAGCTGCCTAGGTCTTCTCAAAGATGTGTAAAATGGTTGAAATCTTCTTTAGAGATTAAAGACAGCAGTGTATAGCTCTCTCATGACAGAACTGGAGGAAAGGCATGTAGTCTGCCTCCTGACCAGCTACTGAACTTTCAACAAATCACCTTACTCTCCTCTTTCCCCATTTGCAAAATGAGTATGTTTGACCAGATGTTCCTTAATATCTAACCTGTCTCTAAAAATATGATTTTTAAATGCAAGCTTGTAATCTGTTATTTTAAATACTGAGACAACTAATGATCTCTTTGGTCCTGAAATTTTTCAGGTATCAGAAACATGCCATGTGCAAAGCTAGGAAAATATGGCCATGTGATTGAAATAATTGCATTATTCTGATCATCAAATGAAGACATAAATCCCCCTATTTGTGAGTAAACTAGGATGGGGATTGCTGCAAGAATTTAAAGATAGGCTGACTTTAATCACACAGATTGAAGGTTCTGGGTGTGACTGAAAATGTTATGATGCTCAACTCCCATCTGCATTATATCCAAAGCTGAATATTAACATTAAAATGTTCCAAAACATTCTGGCTTTACTTTGCTCTCTTAACAGAAAATGTTTGCATTTAAAAATTTTTTTAATATAAATTTATTTATTTTAATTGGAGGTTAATTACTTTACAATATTTTATTGGTTTTGCCATACATCAACATGAATTCACCACAGGTATACACGTGTTCCCCATCCTGAAGCCCCTCCCTCCTCCCTCCCTGTACCATCCCTCTGGGTCGCCTCAGTGCATTTAAAAATCATTCACTTACAACTGAGAAAATGACTTGAGTGGTCATAGAGTCTACAGTGTACCCCAAGGTGCTTTTAATGATAAAGCTAAACTGGAATGTGCTTTAGGGGACTATCCTTATATTAGGTAAGATGGGTGAGTGAACTGTGTCACTATGATTGATGGTACCTCAGCTCTGCCTGGGGAGAACATAGCTCTTCTGAAGAGCTGCAGTCTTATTTTGGAGACTCAGTTTGGGTTGCTAATTGGAAATTCTCAAAATGTGTTGCCTCAGTCCCATGAGAATTTACCAGGCTAACTTTACCCAAACCAATAGTAAATACAGTAATACGTCTGATTCATGTATACCTGCTCATGATTTTCAAATTGGGTTTTAACTTGACTGAAGATAGTTTGACTGTGAGTGATGTTCTTAGTCTAAGTGTCTGTAAGGGTAATTAAAGGTGGTTGAATAAATTCACTATAAAAAAACAGGTAATATTAAACCAGAGACAATTCATTCATCAAGTATTTAAAAAATTTAATAAATCTCTGAATAACTAACATTTTAGCATCAGTTCAGTTCAGTTCAGTTCAGTCATTCAGTCGTGTCCAACTCTTTGCAATCCCATGAACTGCAGCACGCCAGGCCTCCCTGTCCATCACCAAATCCAGGAGTTCACTCAAACTCACGTCCATCGAGTCGGTGATGCCATCCAGCTGTCTCATCACCTGTCATCCCCTTCTCATCCTGTCCCCAATTCCTCGCAGCATCAGAGTCTTTTCCAATGAGTCAACTCTTTGCAAAAGAGGCCAAAGTACTGGAGTTTCAGCTTTAGCATCGTTCTTTCCAAAGACCGCCCAGGACTGATCTTCTTTAGAATGGACTGGTTGGATCTCCTTGCAGTCCAGGGGACTCTCAAGGGTCTTATACAACACCACAGTTCAAAAGCATCAATTCTTTGGCACTCAGCTTTCTTCACAGTCCAATTCTCACATCCATACATGACTACTGGAAAAACCATAGCTTTGACTAGGTGGACCTTTCAAGAGGTGGCAAGAATACACAAAAGAACTGTACAAAAAAAGATCTTCACAACCAAAATAATCACGATGGTGTGATCACTCACCTAGAGCCAGACATCCTGGAATGTGAAGTCAAGTGAGCCTTAGAAAACATCACTACAAACAAAGCTAGTAGAGGTGATGGAATTCCAGTTGAGCTATTTCAAATCCTGAAAGATGATGCTGTGAAAGTGCTACACTCAATATGCCCACAAATTTGGAAAACTCAGCAGTGGCAACAGGACTGGAAAAGTCAGTTTTCATTCCAATCCCAAAGAAAGGCAATGCCAAAGAATGTGTAAACTACTGCACAATTGCACTCATCTCACATGCTAGTAAAGTAATGCTCAAAATTTTCCAAGCCAGGCTTCAGCAATATGTGAACCGTGAACTTCCAGATGTTCAAGCTGGTTTTAGAAAAGGCAGAGGAACCAGAGATCAAATTGCCAACATCTGCTGGATCATGGAAAAAGCAAAAGAGTTCCAGAAAAACATCTATTTCTGCTTTATTGACTATGCCAAAGCCTTTGACTATGTGGATCCCAATAAACTGTAGAAAATTCTTCAAGAGAAGGGAATACCAGACCACCTGACCTGCCTCTTGAGAAACCTATATGCAGGTCAGGAAGCAATAGTTAGAACTGGACACGGAACAACAGACTGGTTCCAAATAGGAAAAGGAGGACGTCAAGGCTGTATATTGTCACACTGCTTATTTAACTTATAGGCAGAGTACATCATGAGAAATGCTGGACTGGAAGAAACACAAGCTGGAATCAAGATTGCCAGGAGAAATATCAGTAACCTCAGACATGCATATGACACCACCCTTATGGCAGAAAGTGAAGAGGAACTCAAAAGCCTCTTGATGAAAGTGAAAGAGAGTGAAAAAGTTGGCTTAAAGCTCAACATTCAGAAAACGAAGATCATGGCATTTGGTCCCATCACTTCATGGGAAATAGATGGGGAAACAGTGGAAACAGTGTCAGACTTTATTTTTGGGGCTCCAAAATCACTGCAGATGGTGACTGCAGCCATGAAATTAAAAGTCACTTACTCCTTGGAAGGAAAGCTATGACCAACCTAGATAGCATATTCAAAAACAGAGACATTACTTTGCTGACTAAGGTCTGTCTAGTCAAGGCTATGGTTTTTCCAGTAGTCATGTATGGATGTGAGAGTTGGATTTGAAGAAGGCTGATTGCCAAAGAACTGATGCTTTTGAACTGTG
>SJYT01011425.1:0-16343 GCA_006410635.1 Cephalophus harveyi
ATCTAGTACATGGAGGCCAGGGATGCTGCTAAATATTCTACAATGCACAGGACAGCTCCCATAACAAAGAATTAATTGGCCCCCAAATGTCAGGACTGTCTATATTGAGGAACTATGGCCTTGAGAGAGAGCGGGGTGCAATGCCAGAACCCAAGGCTTGTACTTCCCAGAGAGAGAAGCCCTTCCAGCAGGACTCAGAGCCAAGGAAGAGAGGCAGCAGCTGTCGGAGAGGCTGTGGGAGGCTCGAGGAAGGGAGCATGGCATTCCGCCTCCTCCCTCCTCCCGTCCAGCCTCCTGCTTGAGCCTCCTGTCTAAACCCCGGTGGAAGTCTACTGTTATAGAAGCACAGAAAACTGCCTGCTGGGCCAGGGGGTCCGGGCAGAGCCAGGAAAGTGGAGGGGTGGATCTGAGGACCCACAGAAGGGACCAGCCAACAATCACTGCATTAACAGATGAAGGAGAGAAACCAATGATCATTTCAATCAATATTTTAAAAAAATAATAAATTTTAATACTAGGTCATAATTCAGTTCAGTTCAGTTGCTCAGTCATGTCCAACTCTTTGCAACCCCATGGACTGCAGCTTGCCAGGCCTCCCTGTCCATCACCCACTCCTGGAGTTTACCTAAACTCATGTCCATTGAGTTGGTCATAATGAGCAATTCTTAATGAACTAGGAATTAGTTCATCCATGAACTTAAACTAAAAACTACTGAAATCATAAGTTTATAGTACCATTTGGAACAATAGAATATCTGCTTTCACCACTTCTTTGACCTCAGACATCGCAATAAGACAAGAAAAGACATAAGAAGCAAAGTTAACTTTGAGACGCTGNATGAACTAGGAATTAGTTCATCCATGAACTTAAACTAAAAACTACTGAAATCATAAGTTTATAGTACCATTTGGAACAATAGAATATCTGCTTTCACCACTTCTTTGACCTCAGACATCGCAATAAGACAAGAAAAGACATAAGAAGCAAAGTTAACTTTGAGACGCTGTAATAAACTCTAGGAAATGTTTATAAGTCGGTGCCAATTAAAGTGGCAAAAATGCAAAGCAAGCAATACTAGCTATGGATACTTATCTCAATTCATAACATTATTAAATGTTCATGAATATTGCTGTTTTTAGGATAATTTTTTATGCAGGTTAGGCTCTTTAGACTGTATCTCTCAGCTTCATTTTCCATGCAGAGTGATCTTTCTGTTTTGTTCAAATTTATATGCATTTTCATATGTATATGTGTGTATACACAAATGCTGTTTGTTGAAGGAATATGATTATATTGATTTTAGCTCTTGAATAAGTGTTAAACTTGTAGACATTTAGAAATGGAATTCCTTTCTGTGAAATGCATTTGTGACCCAAGTCACCTTGTTGAATGACTATATGTGTGTGTGTGCACGCTAAGAATTTTCCACAGTTTATTGTGATCCACACAGTCAAAGGCTTTGGCATAGTCAATAAAGCAGAAATAGATGTTTTTCTGGAACTCTCTTACTTTTTCCATGATCCAGCGCATGTTGGCAATTTGATCTCTGGTTAGAAGAGTAAAAGTTGGTTCATCCACAGCATGGGTTGGTGAAAAGTGGGAATGGAGACTTGGATAATCCTTGTTACTCTGGGACTCAGGCCAGTGGCTCCTACATCTTCACCTGTTTTTCTCTGATCTTTGAGGAAGGGAAGGGGAAATGGAACATTATGTCATATATCACTCAATCCTGTTCCATTGGGCAGAGCAAGTTATGTGGCTATGCTTAAATTTAAAGGGACAGGGAAGCCCAGTCCTACCATATACCCAGAGGATGAGGAGAACCAGAATATGGTGAGGATCCCTAAACACACCACAGAAAAATGAACTATTGGTGGACTCCTTGAATGAGAGTTAAACAGCATGTATGTACTGTAACTTTAGGAGTTAGTTAGTCTTTGTGAGCCTGCAGTTTTTATTAGTGAAACAAATCTTGCTTCTGAATTCCTGTACATAAAATAGAAACCAAGGATTTCAGCAAAGTAGGAGATGATGAATATCAAAGTCTCATTAATGGCACAGACTAGGGCGTGAATCATGATGGGGAATAAATATTATGATAACGTGCTCAAATAAAATGGTAGCACATTCCAAAACCCTCTTGCTGTTTTTCAATTATTTCCATGAAAATTAACCATTCTAGAAATGCTGTTTGCTGAACGTTGAGAAAAGGCAGATCAGACTTCTCTTATATATACCCACAGGTGCATATGCGTGCATCTATATAGTTTTTTAAATAAACTTGAGGACCTGATTTTTCCATTTTATTTTGTAGAAACAGTGCATCCTGTCGAGAGACGCCTGCCAATCTGAAATCTTTCTCTCTCATCTCAGTTTGTTGTCTGCCCTGTCATTTCCCCTGCCTTCCTGTCCCTGTCGCCGACGCGACTGTCCGGGAGGAGCTCGGAGGCGGTGATGTGGTGGTCAGGTTCCTCTGCTCCACTTGGCATCTGCCTAGCCCTCCGTCTCCATGCAGGCACCGTCTCCATGGAAACCGCAGGCTGCTTGGCAGGCAGTTCTCAGCGTGCGGGGCGGCTGGAACTGGCTGAGGCCATCAAAGAGCGAGGAGGAGGCCTTGAAGAGCCCTGGAAAAAGCTTCCAGTGTAATTGTGGACATAGGACTGAAAAATGTTGTTAATTTGAGACCTCCAGGCCAGTCTGCGCTTCCGCGGAGCTCCCCGGAGGCGGCCCCCTCTCTCCTCCACCTTGCAGAAGTGATGCTGGCTTGCTCACGTGGTGCTTCCTGCTCTCCGGAGCCCCGTGTTCTCCGTGGGGATCCGAGCAAATCTGGGAAGGGTAGCGTCCAGGCTGTTCCGCACTAATGATCCCCACAAAGAGTCAGACACCGAATTTCATGGTGCATGGATCTTAAGCTTCAAACTTCATCTCTGGGTTCTAGAAATAGCTTCTAGTCACTTTGGCAGCTCTACAAGCTGTAGGGTTTTCTCATGTCATTGTGCTCAGTTTTAGCGCTTGGGTGTTAGAACACTGTCCGTCAGTTGCTTCCGCTGTTTTTTTTTTTTTTTCCCCAAGCTTTGATCCACCCTAAAGATGGAAGTAAAGAGCGGAACAGGTGCTGTTTATTTCTTGTGTTCCTCTCGAGCCTGCCCTGACCTGTTCGCTGGGGAGCTCATCGTGGCGTCAAGTGAGCAAACTTTTACAAGACATCATGGTGAGGAGAGAGCACAAAAAGAACTGAGAAGAAATTCTTCAGGGAAGAGTCAGGAAAATGTGCAATATCTATAACAGAGTTGTTTTTTAATATAGCTCTGTTATAACGTGTGTTAATATGCATTTATGTAGTTTTTCGTGAAATGAAAAGCAATTCAGGAAAAAACAAAATCGCATTTTTTAGTAGATCTCTGATTGCCCCAAAATTTCTGTTCCTTTGTGTATGCCTCTGTGTGTGTGTGTAACATTGTTAAGCTATTGTAGAAAACACTTTCAAAAGCAGAGAGCTTGAATAAAAGATGATTGTCTTCTGCATTTCTTTGCTTATATGCAAGATTCATTTATTTGATTCTGTCATAACAGAAAGTCTCAAAATTTTGCATGCTGCTCTTGGTGCTTACATGCTTTCACATATCAGGTGAGTTTATATATAGTCTTATAGAATCGCATGTTTTTAACTTGAAGTTGTATTTTTTCTTCTCTTTGTACTATAGCATTTCTTCCCAAGTAATAAGGCTTTAGTCCTTCACATTTGATTCTCTTAAGTCTTTGTCCTAAAGTCAGTGATATTTGCAAACAGAATATGATGATAATGATATTGATGAGGAAAATGATGATGATATTATTAAAAGTGAGAATTTTTTTTCAGACCTCTTATTTTCCAGCTGCAGATTGAGCAGTAACAAGGAAATAAAAGCTTCTCAACAATAAATACCTTAAATATTGGAGATTATCTGCAAACATACTCAAGTATTGGTAATATGGTTTAACAATTATTTCCTTATCTTTTGAAAAATACTTCATTTGCAAATTAAATATGACTTGTTATATGCTGAGTTTGTAGTAATAATTCAAAGTTTTAATAAATTATTTATTTATTTTACTTTTTAAAATTTTTGCCTGTACTGGGTCTTTATTGCTATTCATAGGCTTTCTCCATTTGCCACCTTGGGGGCTACTTTTCATTGTGGTGTGTGGGCTTCTTCTTGTGGTGGCTTCTCTTGTTGCAGAGCATGGGCTCTAGGGTGTGTGGGCCTCAGTAGTTGCGGCACGTGGGCTCAGTTTTTGCAGCCCAAGGGCCCTGGAGTGTGCAAGTTTCAGTAGTTGTGGAGCATGGACTTAGGTGCCCCATGGCATGTGGGGTCTTCCTGGACGAGGGATCTAACCTGTGTCCCTGCATTGGCAGGTGTATTCCTAACCACCAGGCCCCAGGGAAGTCCTCAAAGTTATTATTAAAAGTTAACTTAGAGACATCATGATGAATTTTAGAAACTGTAATGAATGCCAATTAAAACAACAAATAGTAACTCTCAAAGAATGTACTTAGTGTAGCATGTGGAGACCAACTTTCAGCATTCAGTGCATATATCAGAAAATAAGAATAATTGCTAATTAATGAAGTGTTCATCTAAGTGTTCCTCTTAAGAAATTAGAAAAAAAAAGCAATGGAATAAAATGAAGGAAGGCAGGTAAAAGTCAGTTATTATGAATATACATACGATATTCATTCCTAAGAATCCAAGTATCATTCAGTAATAAAAGTTTGCTTCATTAGTCACAGACCACTTCAGTATTTACAGCAGAGAGAATTTAATATAGAAGACTGGTTACGTTAGTTGAGAGAAAAACTGACAAGTGTAATAAGGAGGCAGAGAAAACTCAGAGTTCAGCCTTAGGAAGCATGACTCCCATTGGCCTAGAACAGTGCTTCCTACTCAGAGACTATGTGGCTTCCTAGCCCCGCAAGGAGCAGCTGATAACCTTTGTCATGACTGGGTGTGGTTGCTGCTACTATCTAGTACATGGAGGCCAGGGATGCTGCTAAATATTCTACAATGCACAGGACAGCTCCCATAACAAAGAATTAATTGGTCCCCAAATGTCAGGACTGTTTAGATTGAGAAACTATGGCCTTGAGAGAGAGCGGGGTGCAATGCCAGAACCCAAGACTTGTCCTTCCCAGAGGGAGAAGCCCATCCAGCAGGACTCAGAGCCAAGGAAGAGAGGCAGCAGCTGTCGGAGAGGCTGTGGGAGGCTCGAGGAAGGGAGCGTGACATTCCGCCTCCACCCTCCTCCCGTCCAGCCTCCTGCCTGAGCCTCCTGTCTAAACCCCGGTGGAAGTCTACTCTTATAGAAGCACAGAAAGCTGCCTGCAGGGCCAGGGGGTCCGGGCAGAGCCAGGAGAGTGGAGGGGAGGATCTGAGGACCCGCAGAAGGGACCAGCCACCAGTCACTGCATTAACAGATGAAGGAGAGAAACCAATGATCATTTCAATCAATATTTAAAAAAATAATAAATTTTAATACTAGGTCATAATTCAGTTCAGTGCAGTTGCTCAGTCATGTCCGACTCTTTGCAACCCCATGGACTGCAGCTCGCCAGGCCTCCCTGTCCATCACCCACTCCTGGAGTTTACCTAAACTCATGTCCAGTGAGTTGGTCATAATTGGCAATTCTTAATGAACTAGGAATTAGTTCATCCATGAACTTAAACTAAAAACTACTGAAATCATAAGTTTATAGTACCATTTGGAACAACAGAATATCTGCTTTCACCACTTCTTTGACCTCAGACATCACAATAAGACAAGAAAAGACATAAGAAGCAAAGTTAACTTTGAGACACTGTAATAAACTCTAGGAAATGTTTATAAGTCAGTGCCAATTAAAGTGGCAAAAATGCAAAGCAAACAATACTAGCTATGGATACTTATCTCAATTCATAACATTATTAAATGTCCATGAATATTGCTGTTTTTAGGATGACTTTTTATGCAGGTTAGGCTCTTTAGACTATATCTCTCAGCTTCATTTTCCATTCAGAGTGATCTTTCTGTTTTGTTTAAATATTTATATGCATTTTCATATGTATATGTGTGTATACACAAATGCAGTTTGTTGAAGGAATATGATTATATTGATTTTAGCTCTTGAGTTAACTGTTAAACTTGTAGACATCTATAAATGGAATTCCTTTCTGTGAAATGCATTTGTGACCCAAGTCACCTTGTTGAATGACTATATGTGTGTGTGTGCACGCTCACCCTTTGCGACACTATGGACTGTAGCCTGCCAGGCTCCTCTGTCCATGGGATTTCTCAGGCAAGAATATTAGAGTGAGTTGTCATTTCCTCAAGAGAATCTTCCTGATGCAGGAATCGAACACACGTCTGCTGTGTCTCCTGCACTGCAGGCAGATTCTTTACCACTTGTGCCATCAAGGAAGATTATATGTATAACTTCATGACTGTTACAAATATACAATCATATACATAACATCGTCTTTCTGTTCTTTCAAACAAATAGGAGTAGGAGTGGACCTGGTCTTCTCATTTATTAGTTGAATAGTCCCAGGTTAAATATCTTGTGTAGCATTATTCAGTCATAATATGGCTATTATGAAAATGGAAAATTTGTACACTTTCTTCATGATTTAGTCTGCTTAATTTATTATCAAGAAGGATACCTTGAATCTGTTGTGGAAGCAACAGTGACCCAGTGAGGAGCCAGTGTTTGACTTTGATGACATTGGTTGCTGACTTGCCTTGCTCATAAACCAGAAACTCCATGTGCTGATAGAGAATCTTACTAGTAAAACACAGAGTCTAACCCCAAGTGCTGAGGTGCTTTGGGCAGCATTTTTTCTTTGCCAGGGTGTGAAGATTTTCGATTGGGTTGCATGTCTTCGATTGACAACCATAAAAGCAGCACACTGGCACAGGTGAATTGAGGGGCTTAGAAAGCCACACCTGAGGCTTTAGGGTAAGGGAAGTAAGTATAAAGTTTGCCAACCAGGTGGGACAGTAGGCTGATTGATAGCTAGTGTTGAAAACTCAACAGAACATAGGTTTCTACCAGAATGATTTAACAGCTGGAAATTTTTTTCTTAAGTGGATAAAGGCTTTGTAGTTCTATAGAAAAATTATTTCTAAATTACTCACAGTAAAGGATATGGCCATAAACAGTTAAGAGGTTAAAAAAATCATATTTGTTTTCCACTTGTACAAACCAACTTGGGATTAAATAATTTTTTCAGGGTTGAAGATATCAACATAAATCATTGGTACATATGCATTATTTTATATGTGGGATTATATAGTTTAATTTTTTCAAAAATGAAAATATCAACTTAATCACAAACATCATAGGGATGAAAACATTTTATCATTAAAGGTTGCCGTTTTCACGTAGAACTAGGAGAGAGCCTTAGTGTATGGTTAATGGATTCAAAGTTTGCTTTCCCCCCTCTTTTTCTTTAAAGCATGTCTGTAAAAGTGATCAGCATTCTATTGAATAGAATAGTAGGGCTTGAAAGTCTAATTTGTCATGATATGGCTGCTATGAAAATGGAAAATTTATGCATTTATATACAAACATACAATTTAACTAAACTTATAACTCATTGAAAAAGACCCTGATGTTGGGAAAGACAGGGCAGGAGGAGAAGGGGATGACAGAGGATGAGATGGTTGGATGGTATCGCTGACTCAATGGACTTGCATTTGAGCAAAACCCAGGAGATAGTGAAAGACAGGGAAGCCTAGAGTGCTGTAGTCCATGGCATCTTAAAGAATCAGACATGAATTAGAGACTGAACAATAACATTAAAATAATAACCTTTCCCACAAGTTGTTTCTTTGGGACATGGGTTTTATGAGCAAAAATGAAAAAGTAAGTACCCTATGTTTCAGATTTAGAAAAAAAGCTAGCAATGCCCAATGGAATGAGAAACATGGGGCCTTTTATATGCTCTCACACGTGAGCTGTGAAAGTGTTTCCTTGAGAAAGGAAGAGCCTTGTTGCATTGTCGTAGAGTACTAGGGCATGCAGAGAAAAGCGAGAGATAAAGTCATTAACTGGAGGAACAAACAGTGTGTGCCTTGGCAGAAACGAAGCTAAGAAGCTGTAAAAAATATGAAATATATACAGTAACAGTGATTACATGTACATCTTCATTTAAAATAATGCCATCAAATCTCCATTGTATGACTTTAACCTGAATATTACCTTTAAGAGTTCAGGTGTTACTGTGGCTCTTTCCCACATGTACCACATACACTATCAAAAATAATAGGAAAAAACCTTTATCTGGAATAAATATAGATTCAGTTCAGTTCAGTTCAGCCACTCAATTGTGTCTGACTCTTTGCAACTCCAGGCTTCCGTGTCCATCACCAACTCCCGGAGCTTGCTCAAAGTCATGTCCATCAAGTTGGTGATGCCATGCAACCATCTCATCCTCTGTCGTCCCCTTCTCCTGCCCTCAATCTTTCCCAGCATCAGGGTCTTTTCATTGAGTCAGATCTTTGCATCAGGTGGCCAAAGCATTGGAGCTTCAGCTTGAGCATCAGTCCTTCCAGTGAATATTCAGTACTGATTTCCTTTAGGTTTGCCTGGTTTGATGTCCTTGAAGTCGAAGGGACTCTCAAGAATACAGATTAGTGAGATGGTTTCTCTAAAACTTTTCCAAATAAGTAACTTTAAAAAGGAAAGTGTATCTTAAGTCTGTGTCAGCGTTCCCATTCCCGGACTCCCTGGATGAGGTAATAGTAGGTGGTCTCTTTTGGGCTATTTTTCTTTTGTCTTTACTCCTTCCTTACTACCAGTGGGGGCATGTCACCGGCACTCCTTCTGTTGGAACGAGTGTGTTGAAGGTCAGTACTGAGAGCAAGGCTTCTGCTAAGTTCATGTTCTCGCCTTTTTATTACCTTCTCCTTGGGCAGGTGTCACAGAACTAGCCTCTGTTCCAGCACCTCACTCAGTTGGGAAGGTTCCACTCCAGAATTGGAAATTGTGGAATTACTGCTTCTGCCCCCAATTCAAGCTAACAGTTCTACTTCACCAGCAACAAAGTAGATACTATGTTTTAAATTCCATGCCCTGCTTCTAAGTGATTCAGAATAGAGAGGGAACTTACATGCCATGTGTTTATGTTGACGTTAACTTTATGATAAAGTTGTAGTAAACACATCAGTTCAGTTCAGTTCAGTCGCTCAGTCATGTCCAGCTCTTTGCAACCCCATGAATCGAAGCACGCCAGTCCTCCCTGTCCATCACCAACTCCCGGAGTTTACTCACACTCATGTCCATCAAGTTGGTGATACCATCCAGCCATCTCATCCTCTTTCGTCCCCTTCTCCTCCTGCCCCCAATCCCTTCCAGCATCAGGGTCTTTTCCAATGAGTCATCTATCCGCATCAGATAGCCAAAGTATTGGAGTTTCGGCTTCAGCATCAGTCCTTCCAATGAACACCCAGGACTGATCTCCTTTAGGATGGGCTGGTTGGATCTCCTTGCATTCCAAGGGACTCTCAAGAGTCTTCTCCAACACCACAGTTCAAAGGCATCAATTCTTTGGTGCTCAGCCTTCTTCACAGTCCAACTCTCACATCCATACATGACCACTGAAAAAACCATAGCCTTAACCAGACAGGTCGTTGTTGGCAAAGTAATGTCTCTGCTTTTGAATATGCTATCTAGGTTGGTCATAACTTTCCTTCCAAGGAGTAAGCGTCTTTTAATTTCATGGCTGCAATCACCATCTGCAGTGATCTTGGAGCCCAGAAAAATAAAGTCTGACACTATTTCCCCTGTTTCCCCATCTATTTCCCATGAAGTAATGGGACCAGATGCCATGATCTTAGTTTTCTGAATGTTAAAAGCTAACTTTTTCACTCTCCATTTTCAATTTCCCTGGTGGCTTAGAGGTTAAAGCGTCTGCCTCCAATGCAGGAGACCCGGGTTCGATCCCTGGGTCAGGAAGATCCCCTGGAGAAGGAAATGGCAATCCACTCCAGTATTCTTGCCTGGAGAATCCCATGGACAGAGAAGCCTAGTAGGTTACAGTCAACGGGGTCACAAAGAGTCGGACACGACTGAGTAACTTCACCTCATTTTCAATTTCATCAAGAGGCTCTTTAGTTCTTCTTTACTTTTTCCCATAAGGGTGGTGTCATCTGCATATCTGAGGTTATTGATATTTCTCCCGGCAATCTTGATTCCAGCTTGGGCTTCCTCCAGCCCTGCGTTTCTCATGATGTACTCTGCATAGAAGTTAAATAAGCAGGGTGACAATATACAGCCTTGANCTTAGAGGTTAAAGCGTCTGCCTCTAATGCAGGAGACCCGGGTTCGATCCCTGGGTCAGGAAGATGCCCTGGAGAAGGAAATGGCAATCCACTCCAGTATTCTTGCCTGGAGAATCCCATGGACAGAGAAGCCTAGTAGGTTACAGTCCACGGGGTCGCAAAGAGTTGGACACGACTGAGTGACTTTACCTTACCTCTCCAAGGTTGTTGTAAGTGGGTGGAAAACTGCCATCTGGTCAGGAAATACATAATAGCATCATTTTAATAAATTATCAATTAATTAATTATAAAATTCTCTTTGATCATCTACAGGTAAAAGGGATGTATTCTTTTCAAAATATCTAGAACTGTATGCGTGTTTTTAAATTTATGTGCTGTGAACTTTTGCCAGTGGCAGGAACAAGACTTGAAATACTTAGTTATCAAGAAATGTTCTGCTATATTTAAAAAAAAATGAACATTAAAAGAATTAGAAAGATAAATATGTATCTGGTGCAGAGTCGATACTCAATAAATATCTGTAATATGGAAAAAAAAGAAATTTTATGCTAGCTACAATAGAAGAGTTCTTCAGAGCCCTTGTCAAAGCTTTTATTCTTAAGCTGTTTAAACATATACCTAATGGAAATTTATCCTTAAGAATTTTATGATAAGACATTTTACAGTTAGGTACAGATATTAATGGTGGCTTAGAGGTTAAAGCGTCTGCCTCCAGTGCGGGAGACCCGGGTTCGATCCCTGGGTCGGGAAGATCCCCTGGAATTTTTTTTTTTTTAAGATTTTTTTAATGTGGGCCATTTATAAAGTCTTATTTTTGACTTTTTATTTTGTGTTGCGATATAGCTGATTAACAATGTTGTGATAGTTTCAGGTCGATAGCAAAGGGGCTCAGCCATATATATACATGCGTCCATTCTCCCCCAAACTCCCCTCCCATCCAGGCTGCCACGCAACCCTGAGCAGAGTTCCCTGTGCTGTACAGCAGGTCCTTGCTGGTGGCCTATTTTACATACTGCAGTCTGTACACATCCATCCCCAACTCCCTAACTGTCCCTTCCCCCAATCCTCCCCCCAACCCTGGCAACCATAGTCTGTGTCTGTGTGTCTTAAAGTCTTAAGTGTATTTGTCAACATACTGCTTCTGTTTTATCTATTGGCTTCCTGGCTGTGAGGCCATGGGATCTTAGTTCCCAGACCAGGGATCGAACCTGCACCCCCTGCATTGGAAGGCAAAGTCTTAACTGCTGGACCACCAGAGAAGTCCCAGTGATTAACTTGTAAATAATTCTGAGTGTGCTCTGCCTGCCTTACACACTGTAAATATTTTGGAACTGTCTTTGGCTTTTTGTTGTTGTTGTGGGGGAATTTTGGACAGACAAGCAAGAGATCATTAAGTAACTATTTAGAAATGAGCAGGTTTTCTGTAGGAAGTTTTCAGAAATTATTACATCAAATCATACTATGTTCTTTACCCTCCCCCAAATGTTTAATCATTTCTCCTTCCCAATACTAGGATAGGAGATTGGCCAGGGACAACTCTTACTATCTCAACTGTCTCTATTCTTCTTCAGACTCAGGTCTCAAAATGAATTGTGAAGAGTGTCTTCTATTTAAGTTACTGAAACATAACCAGCCTCACCAGGAGGAACCACATACTCAGTGGGAATTATCTAGAGACACAAGCAAACCTTCTAGAGGGTGCCAGAAAGTCTGCCTTGGTTCATAAACTGTCAGCTAAGCTTCTGTAGACTTCAGCATCTTTTCTTTTTTTAAGAAATACAGATAGTTATAAATCTGATGGTTCTGAATGAAATGAAACAGTAAAGAGAAGGGAGGAGTTCCGTGAAATCAGCCTCTGTCAAATGCTCAAGGCACTATAGGACCTGAACTCTCTTTCCTGTAAAAAAAGGACGCCTTGCTGGAGCCTGAGAACCACGTGGCAGACACCACATAGGGTTAGACCGTGAGGGGAAGGGAGTTCACGGCCAAGTCCACCATGTCTGCCATAGTGACCCCAGCGAGGGGGCCAGAAGGGAGTGTGTGGGGCTGCTGGGAGGTGTGGAGTGGGTCCAGTAAAAACCAGGGTCGGGGGTGGGCCCAGTAAAAGCCTCTCTTGATCCACGTCATGGTTCTCATCCATGGGTGAGTCCACCCTCTAGCCCCAGAAGACATTTGCCAATCTCTAGTGATATGGTTGGGGGCTTCCTCTCTGGCTCAGTGGTTAAGAATCGGTCTGCAATGTGGGAGACCTGGGTTCAATCCCTGGGTCAAGAAGGTCCCCTGGAGGAGGAAATGGCAACCCACTCCAGTATTCTTACCTGGAGAATCCCATGGACAGAGGAGCCTGGCATGCTGCAGTCCATAGGGTTGGAAAGGGTCGGACATGACTGAAGCTTCTAAGCCTGCAGGCAGAGACATGGTTGTCACTGCTGGTGGGGGAGTGACATCAGGAGATGCCTCCTGGCATCTAGTGGGTACAGGCCAGTGCTGCTGCTCAGCATTCTATAATGCATCGGATGGCTCTTCACAACCAAGAGATACTCAGCTCACAGTGCCACTGGGGCTGATGTGGAGACACGCTGCCCCAGGAGAAAGCTGACCCTACTCAGTAGTCAGTCTTGCCATTAAAAATGTCTTTCCTTTTGTATGAAAAATACTAATATCAGGACTTCCCTGGCAGTCCAGTGGATAAGACTTAGGCTTCCGATGGGGCAGATGCAGGTTCAATTCCTGGTTAGGGGACTGAGATACCACATGATGCAGGCTGTGGTCAAAAATTAAAAACTAAATAAGTGCTCAGAACTTTGTAAATCAACTATACTTCAGTAGAAACATTAAAAATATTAATACCACATGTTGCATACACACAGAGGTAGCCCACAGTGCATTGAAGTTAAATTAGATTTGTCAGTGTCAAGCAAATATCTCTCAAGTTTGTGGCCAAGTAGTTTTTATTCTCAAACCCACAGGGAGACTAGGTGTGACCCTGTGAAGTAATATCCCCCCAGCCACTAGCAACCATTGTCTACTTTCTGTCTCTCTGAATTTGGGCTTTCAAGGTGGCTTAGCTGTAAAGAATCAGCCTGCCAATGCAGGAGACACAGGAGATGCGGGTTTGATCCCTGGGTCAGGAAGATCCCCTAGAGAAGGAAGTGACAACCCACTCCAATATTCATGCCTGGGAAATCCTATGGACAGAGGAGCCTGGAAGGCTAGAGTCCGTGGGGGTACAAAGAGTCTTCAAATTTGGCTATTCTAGGTACAACCTATGGAGAAGGCAATGGCACCCCACTCCAGTACTCCTGCCTGGAAAATCCCTTGGACAGAGGAGCCTGGCGGGCTGCAGTCCATGGGGTCGCTAAGAGTCAGACGCGACTGAGCGACTTCACTTTCACTTTTCACTTTCATGCATTGGAGAAGGAAATGGCAACCCACTCCAGTGTTCTTGCCTGGAGAATCCCAGGGACGGGGGAGCCTGGTGGGCTGCCGGCTATAGGGTCACACAGAGTTGGACACAACTGAAGCGACTTAGCAGCAGCAGCAGTAGCAAGTACAACCTATAAGTGGAATCACATTTTTTTTTCTTTTGTTCCCGGCATTTCATGTTGCGTGATGCTTATAGCTGAATATTTCTTTGTAAGTATAGACCACATTTTGTTTATACACTTCTTCTATTGGTGGACTGTTGGGTTGTTTGCATTTTTTTCATTATTGTCAATAATGCTGCTATGACATGGGTGTGGCTGAGTCCCTGCTTTCAGTTCTTTTGAGGTGTATCCTAGGTGTGGGATTGCTGGATCATATGGACCTTCTGTTACTTTCTGGGGTGCTGCTGATATGCTCAGTCATGGCTGACTCTTTGCGACCCCATGGACTGTAGCCCGCCAGGTTCCTCTGTCCATGGAATTTTCCAGGCAAGAATACTGGAGTGGGTTGCCATTTCCTTCTCCAACTTTTTGGATTACTCCTCAGTGTTTTCCATGGTAGTTACACCAGTTTACATTCCCACTAGCATTACATGAGAATTATCATTTTTCCACATCCTTCCCAACACTTATTCTCCATTAAAAAAAAAAAAAAAGATTATGGGGACTTACCTGGTGGTCCAGTAGTTAAGACTCCCAATGTTGGGGGCCTGCGTTCCACCCGTAATCTGTGAACTAGATCCCATAAACCACAGAAAAGATCCTGCATGCCTCAAGTAAGACTCAGCGCAACTAAAAAAAAAGCCACCTTAAGTGGTATGAGATTATATCTCATTGTGGTTTTCATTTGCTCTTCCCTGGTGACCAGTGACGCGGGGGATCTCATTTGCTTATTGGCTGTTAGTGTAACTTCTTTAGAGAAATGTCTCTTCCTTGTTTTTTGCTCATTTTTATAGTTGTTGAATTGGCTACTTTTAAAGAACAGATGAATTGCATGGTTGTCTTCATCCTGACCATCCAGTTGTTTTACATAAAGGGTGTTACTTTGATTTATTTAGTTTATATGGGTTTCATCCCTCATATGAGCTAGTTCAGTTCAGTCTCTCAGTCGTGTCCGACTCTTTGCGACCCCATGAATCGCAGCATGCCAGGCCTCCCTGTCCATCACCAGCTCCTGGAGTTCACTCAGACTCACATCCATCGAGTCCGTGATGCCGTCCAGCCATCTCATCCTCGGTTGTCCCCTTCTCCTCCTACCCCCAATCCCTCCCAGCATCAGAGTCTTTTCCAGTGAGTCAGCTCTTCGCATGAGGTGGCCAAAGTACTGGAGTTTCAGCTTTAGCATCATTCCTTCCAAAGAAATCCCAGGGCTGTTCTCCTTCAGAATGGACTGGTTGGATCTCCTTGCAGTCCAAGGGACTCTCAAGAGTCTTCTCCAACACCACAGTTCAAAAGCATCAATTCTTCGGATGTTGCTTCCTGACCTGCATACAGATTTCTCAAGAGGTTGGTTAGCTGGTCTGGTATTCCCATCTTTTTCAGAATTTTCCACAGTTTATTGTGATCCACACAGTCAAAGTTGTCCTAATATCAATGTTTCCAACAGGAAACTGCCTCGAGGTAGGCATTCATACCGAAGTCAGATCACAGAGGGACACACAGAAGCTCTCCTGACACCTGGTCCGGCCTCAGATCTTAGTTGGGGTCAATGTGGTCATAAAGCTGCACTGCAGGGAGAGTGGCTGAAAGTAAGGCCGGGAACCCCTGTCCACACACTTCACGTCTCACTGTGGCTGTGTCTACACGTGGTCTCTAGCCTTCGTTTAGAGCGGAGGGTTCCTACTTGCATCCCTTCTCCCCGTTGAGCCCAGGTCTCTGTGATGGTACACAGAACAGCTTGGCAATTCTCGACACAAATCGTAGGACTCACTCTGCGTTTTATGGTGGGAACTCACTATAGTGAAGTTCATCCTAATCGTTGCTCATCAGTGTGAAGATGTCAAAGTTTCTCAATATAAAAGCCCAGTGAGACCACCCAGGAACCCCATGAGCATGAAGGCCACTCTGTAACACTTAATGAGAAAGATAAGGATAAGAATGGGAAAATGACTTGCCAAAGATCACGTTTGTCACAGTCAGTCCCCACACTGGGACTCTGTGCTTGCTGTCCCTGCTTCTGCATCGTTGGGTTTTCTTGGACGATCCAAGGTAATGCTGAGGCCCTGTGAATGGTCCCAAGCTCAGGATGGCTGAGAGGAGAATCTGAGCTGGGTTAGGTCATGAAACAAGGGAAAATTTTAGATGTCCAACTCTGTGTAGATTCCACTTCTGTCGTGAATATATTTTTCCAGCTCTTTGATTATTCCCTTTAGTTACAGTGTAAGTTGGCATTTTAATAGACATGTCAATTGCCCTGACCTAGGAAAAGTTCCTGTGGTCATGTATGGATGTGAGAGTTGGACTGTGAAGAAGGCTGAGCGCCAAAGAATTGATGCTTTTGAACTGTGGTGTTGGAGAAGACTCTTGAGAGTCCCTTGGACTGCAAGGAGATCCAACCAGTCCATTCTGAAGGAGATCAGCCCTGGGATTTCTTTGGAAGGAATGATGCTAAAGCTGAA